>JANHFP010009148.1:3051-13895 GCA_032468135.1 Calamaria suluensis
TATAAAGTGGTATTAACACTTCACGTGATCTTGATTCTATCCCTCTGTTTATGCAGCCTAGGACTGTGTTGGCTTTTCTGGTGTTCTTTAACACATGATTTGCCCATTTCCCTCCCTCTCCCCACAAGCCCTTTGGCACACTAGAATCAGCAATCATTGCGCGAACCATTGCTTGTAACGTTTGTCCTCTGTGAATCATACACAAAGTAAAATAATACTTGTATGTTACCAGATATTATTATTGATATCTATGGATTCTATGAACTATGGATAATACAGCATATAGACAAGGCTTGATTCTTAGTTACAGTAATGTGTAAGAAAGTCAAAAAATTTCCCTGCCCCAAAGTCCATGGAAAACTGTAGTAGTTTCACAGGAAGAATCTGAGTGAGCAATAAGTCAAATGTAAAGGTTCCCTTAACATAGTCTTATAACTGTCAGTTCATTATGGACAAATAGCAATTTATTATTGAATTCATGTATTCATTCATGTATTCATTCATGCCAGATTCCAGTCATCAGACGACTACATGTAAGTGGCTAATAATTGTGATTATACTTACTAACAAGACAGACTTACCGATTTTTAATTCAGAGCTCCTTGGATTTTGGATCTGAAACAAATAACTAACTGAACAGATACTGGTCCCATTACACTATAAGTGACCTCTATACTGATTTCTCTTAAATGTGTTAAGAGACACATATATGCAATTTCAATCCATGTGGTGGATTGAACTGGAGGTTCTCAACTACCCACTTGTGAGCGCTTTACTAAACTCTCACTGAAATATATAAAGCTGCATAAGAAGCCCTACAGAGCAAAGTGTGTTGTAGATTGCAGCATAATACACTGAACTCTTCAGGGAATACATCCATCATGAGATAATAAGTAAACAATGGACCAGTAGATGTTAACAATTAAAACAATTCTTGTTTTACTCTTCCATTAGAAAGAGCTGCTTTCTTCCTTTTCCACTGAAGAGAGATTGTAAGAGATGGTACCCGAGGGATGCATAAGCATTCCTTTAAGGACCAATTCAGCCTTGGGAGTCAGTGTTTTAAAAGAGCAGCTGACCTTGGATCAATGCCATGTTATTTTCTTTCAGGAATAAATCTGGGTGGTGGAATAGTGATTGTCCATTCAGCCAGCTCCCTCAGACAGGGCTGAATAGAAAGTGGCTGAGGAAGTAATCCACAGTCAAGTTAAATTGAAAGGCTTAGATTTGAAATGATATGGTCAGTGGGACTGGTGCTATGAAATCTAAGTCAGTCAAAAGTAGACCCTAGTGAGTCACCCCTATTTGTTTTTTCAAAATATTCCTTAGAATCTTTTCAAACTGTAAATGTTTAGCACAGTAATATTACACCTTGACTCTGAAATTATTACATGCATATGATTTCTAAATAAACAGGACTGCACTATTTAAGTGCAAGCGCTCTGCTTCAGTGAGCTGTGGATCTGGGTGATTAACTCTAACCACACAGTAACAACAATGATAAGTAACAAAGTAATAACAGCAGGGAAAGGATAAGGAAAAAGTAATAGAACAGCAAAGAAATATAGAGTTAATAAGGAGAACGGGAAGGGAGGCTAGCTGGCAAGGAGAGAACAAAGAAAAAAAAAGCCCAGACAGAATAAGAAATGATATTTCAGCTATGGCTACCAGAGAAGAAAGGCTTGCGTAAAAATAAGTAGAATTATTAATATCCTGGAACTTCCAGTAGAAAACCATAACAGAAGACAATACAAAGAATTCAGCAGTTTAAAAATAGACAAGGGACCAAAATACAATTCATAAAACAGAAAGCAAACAGCCAATATTATTTTAAGAGGAAAATAGTACAACCTGAAAGAAATTCCCTAAAACAATTATTGTAAAATAGAATATTCTGCTTTTCTCTATATACATCAGGAAGCTTCGTTTGATACAAACAGAACCATGAGCCACAATATACAATATGCAATTTTTAAAAGCTCATAATTGCCAAACGTTTTAACATCAGTCTATGAGAATATATTCAAATCTAAATATTTATCTTTAACTAAATCAGGTTTAAAATGTTATTTGATCATTCGGGAAATATAATAGATTGTAGTAATCATATTTTTTCTATGCAATGGACCAATACAATCCAAGATCTTGAAAACTACAATACATGTAAATATAGCATGGAAAATGTTTTAAATGTAGGATCAGATCAACTTGTGAGTTTGTTGGCAGCATAGTGCTTTACATGTAAACAGAGTTTTACTTAAGTCTATTTTTTTTGTTCTCAGCTCCATCATCATTATCTGGCTCACATACAGTCAGATTTCCAGTTTTATCTCAGTTTCCTCAACAATGTTTGGTAACATCTTAAAAATGAAAGGGACAAGTGGCCTGCCTGAATGTTCAATAGAGATCCAAATTAAACAGCCCAATGCAATATGCATGGATTTGAATGTTCGGTCAAATCTAGCCGACAATCTAACGACATTTTGAAAGAGGTACATTTTGTATGTGGTAAGTCATGATGGTACTAATATAAAAGGATGGTGCTATGGAGAGGAATCAATAATGGAAATCTTAGGTATAAACAGGATCTATTTTCTTATGTTTATGCTCAATTTAATCATACCAAAAGGATTTATGAAAAAATATTATGTAGGATTTGGCTATACATTTAACAAGCTATAACGTGATATTTCCATTAAATCAGATGAAATTATATTTTTCACTAGATTCATGAAACCTGATTTTGCAGCAAGCAAGATTCTGACACCCAATATAACACGTTTCTTTCTTCAGTTATTTGTTTATCAAATTTCCTGGAGAAAAAATGTAAACAACTATTCATATTTAAATAATCCATGCAACTTCTTTCCGAACCAGACTGGCAATTACACAACATCTCAAGATTCCTCCTGAATAAAATTTTAAATAGTCTGAGTTGTCCACACATAAATCAAGCAATAAAGGAAAGAAACAACTGCCTAGACAAATATTTCTGTTTTCTTTGGAGGACTATACAAAGAACAAAAATTGTTTCCTTAATTGTTTTTCCTACTGTACCAGAACAAAAAGCATATTGTTCTTCTATACAATTGACATAGAGCAGTAAATAAGGTGCATTCTCCCATTACTTCAGAAATTAACATTTCAAAAATACACAACTTTTCTCTCTCCACCAACTGTAAGCTGTGTCTAATAATGCAAGAAGCAGATTGTCTTCCCTCATTTCCTTAATTTGTATCATCTAAAAGCAATTCACTCAACATCTTGTCACCCTCTGGCAGCTCAGTTTACTTATCCACACTTAATTTCTCATTTGGACCAAAACAAACTCTTCTGAACTGCCACTGGCTGAAGTGGGGGGGGGGGAGAGAGAAAGAGAGAGAAAAACTATTTGCATAGATCTGTCACAAGATTAGTCCTTCAGAGACAGCCCAACTGAAACAGGCAGCGGTTGTTATGTGGGTTCTGGTTATGAAGTGCTAATCCAATGTGAAAGTCTTTTGTAAAAGAGCAACTGAAATGAAAGGAAAATGTAAAAGTACTTCTCATTTCAGTGGGGCATACAAGAGAACTTATGTAATATGAAAGTGATGCTGGTTTTCATTTGTCCTTGATCATAGCATAAATACATACACTTCAACAATTTGTTTTTGTTTGATTCATTTAGTAAAATAACAATTTGATGCATACAATGCACTTCTTCTTATGTATCTCTTCCTCCTCTCACTCCTTACACATTCTCATTATCACACACATAAATAACTTTTCTTACAGAAATGACCATATATTTTACTGTTTAATCCCAGTGTCACCTGTCTAAAATATAAACCAACTGATCACAGTAGCATGAAATCATGGGGCTGTACACTTTGAGCAACAATGTCAATAAATCTTTACTCAAAATTATTTTGACAACACAAGCCCCGCTGACTTCAGAAAGTTTAAGTGAATTCTAGGATTGCTTTGGCCAAAATGCATAACATGTATAAATTGAATCTGAAACGCCCATTCACAGTTGCCTCCAATGTTTTAGGAGCAGTGGAGCCAGTCATCCTTCGGGCACTGAAGACAAGGAGACACAAGTGTAGACGACAAAGCCAACATGGAAATGGGGCAGGGAATAGCACACTGTATTCCTCTGGGGGCAAAAGTAATGGTCCAACAAGTTGGGAAACAAGGGGGTGACGCACAACGGAGAAGAACGTCTTTGACCACAAGGACACTCAGGCCAGGAACGGAGAAAATGCTCTTACTGGTGCCTTTGCATGTATGCTTTACACATGGTATCTGAAGCCCTAGATTCATGTGGAGTCCGTTGAGGCAATCGGTTAAAACTGCCTAAGGGGAAGGAGATCGCGGTGAAATCCTCCGGACCCATTACTTCTACGAAAACCTGATTAAGATCAGACTGGGAGAAAATGTCCAGAATATGCTACTCAGGCTAGTCCCAGTGAAAGAATTCAAAACCTTCGGCCACCTGGGGTTCTCACGAAACCACATCTAAGCGTTTTCCCCTGCACCAGGCGCTCTGGACACGCTTGGCCACCCAACCTTCCCAGCTGGCCCTTGAGTCTACGAGAGAAGTAGCCAGCAAGTACTAGCCACTCCGAAGGGGAGCGGGCGGATTTATTCAGAATCAAGAGAGAAGAACGAGCCACCCTCGATCTTTCTCGCCTCCGTCCCCCATTCAGCATAGAAGGAGAAAGACTCCCCTGTTTACAGAGACGGGGGGGATGGGGGAGAGAAAACCGCGCGAGAAAATCCCACATTTGTATTCAATGGCGGGATTTGTAGGTCTCCGCTTGTCAAGTAAAGCAGAAGACGTCGGGCACGATCCTTAAAGTTAAGCACCTGCAATTACTGCTGCTCTGTCGGGAGGAGATTTAGGCAGATGCTCAAGGCTCCTGCAATCAGTGAAGGGGGGGGGGGTCGTGCCCTAATGCATCTCGTCTCTTCTCTTCACTTTCCCACACCTATCATCACAATCTAGCTGTCCTTCCACCTGGGTCCTTCCCGCGCAGGACAGCAAAAACCAGGCAACGGCTCGGGCGCCACCCGCCTGGTTTGGGTTCCGGCTACAGGTGCCGAAAAGACCGGAGGCCAGAGACCGCCTCCGCCGCGAAATGCCCATCTCCAGACTGGCGCCAGCGGAGCCCTCCAAAAGAACAAGAGCTCCCGGGACTTTTCCTTCTCTCCTTCAGTAACGGCAACAACTTTTGAGCGCGCCACGCACCAAACGGCCCAAAGGCGGCCAGGTTATCCCGGAAATATAGGGCAAATTAAGGCATTCAGCTGCCTCATTCCCCATTTTTAATCTTGTCCGAGGATCTTTTTCTCGCAGAATAAGGAAACCGCTCCTTGAGGTGGAGGAATATTGGAAACCCGCAACCTCCCGCCACCCTATCCAGGGAGGGAGGAGAGGGAACAGGATCGCACCTGGCTGAGAAGCGCTGAGACAGAAGGTCCCGGCGATGGCAAGGAGGCTCACCCAGGAAAGGAGTCTTCGCACCGGCTTCATGCTTGTTTATTGTAAAATCTCGCGCTCTATATTTATGTCAGTAGTTCTACTGTTGCGGCGGCGTAGGAGAAGCCTCGAAAGGACGAGGTTGCCTTCTTCTCAGCTCCGGGGCCGCGACGCTCGCATGGTCTCCGCGACTTGGTTCTCCTGAGCCGGGACGACACCAGCCAGCAGCTCGCTCCCTTTCCTCCCGAGGTGTGAACAGGCGGGTCTGGCTCCGGCGCGCGGCCCCGAGGGAGCGCCGAGGAAGTTTCTCCCGAGCCACAATCCAAGGACGCCCAAAAGTTACTTCCCCGATCAAAATCAGCCGGTATGGCCGCAATTTCCCTTCGGAGCCGGGTGACTTTTATCCTTGCCTTGACTCTCCGTGTCCCCCCGGTCTTTCAAGCGAAGGGGGGTGGGGGGGTGGAGGGATCCGTGCGGGGGCGTTAGTTGACGTTCCCGTCTCCCCCTTTCCTTCCGCTTCTTTCGCTTTTGCAGCAGCTGCCGAAATAGGAAAACCACTTCCATTAACTCCCGGCGCTCCGGCGGCTTCGCCGATTAACAAACCAAGCTAACCCCCCCCCCCCCAACACAAAGGGCGGGCGGAGGAAGAAGAGGAGGAGACGATAGGTTGGACCAACTCAGTCCAACCCCGCCCCTTCTTTGCATCTTAACTGGAGAGGCCACGCCCTCTGCCCGCCTCCTTGCCCAATGTTCTGGGATCAGTCCTTCTCCTTCCCTCCTCCCTCGCGCCATCAAAATACCCGGGAAACACCTGTCACTGGAACCGGGCGCGTGCACTCGTCGGGGCGCGCGGCTGCCCCCAGGTTACCATGGAGCGATGCAAAGGCAGCCGCTGCCAGTAAGCGCAACAATGTGCCTTTTCGGAGTAGGCAGGGGACGAAAACGATATGGTGTCCTGTGTCTATTTCTCGCTTAACACTTTTCTTGCAGATTTATTTGTTCCGTCGAAGTTCCAAATCAAGGGGGGGGGGGCTCTCTCTGTTACAACAATCCGTTTCCTTTCCCATTCCCGTCCCTAACACTAGGCACAATCCGATCCGATCCATAATCATTCGGAAGAAAATGTCTCTAGATGGTCGATAGGATCGCATCATCGGCGTTTTGTGAACTTGGAAGAGAACACGGCGTGAGGCTGATTTCCATTTTCATCCCGCAGTTTTCTTCTCTACGGAAGGCGCAGTTTCTTCCTTGACTTGGATTTGTCCCGAAGAGTGGAGGCAAATATTGTAGCAAAAGGCTTGAAAGTTTTAAAGAGAGAAAAGAGAGAAGCCAAACAAGAAGCGGCTAACAACACGTCAAGACTTTTCTGAATGAGCGTCGATCCTTGGACACAGCGCGAATACAGATGCAGAAAGGACGATTGGCAATGGTCTCCCCCCCCCCCCCGCGCTGACTTTTTCTCGCGGCGACCGATTGTAGAAACCTTACAGTCCCAAACATCCGACGCTGCAATTCGCCGTTTCTAAAAACGTTCCCTTTACACGCAAAACATTCGGCCTGGTTTACGGACAGCCTCCAAACAGTCTAAAAGCTCCAGATAGAGAAAGGCTTTCTTGTAGGATGTATCGTTTGTGAAGTGGTTTGAGTGTGCAAGATTCGAAGGAAGGTGGAAAGGTTCGTTTGTTTATACATCCGCGGAAATTAAGAACTAGAATCATGCTGCCGTTTACTTTTTATTAATAACAGATATTAAACAAACGGTACATAGACTTTGAAATTCTCCTAACATTTGCTTGTTTTCCTTTTAAATCTTTTAGACGAACAATCTACCTGTTATGTATAGTACAAATAACGAAATGTTGTGGATCTTTGAAGATTGGTTCCACTTTGTGTTCTCTTGGTACTTAAAATGGAGGGACAGGCCATAGTACCAAAACGGTTGTCTGGTTTGCAGCACCTGCTTGCAACATCTACTGTATAGATTGGTCTCGCATAATGGTTATAATTCAAATGAACATTTGCTCTCTTTTATTTACTTCCCTTCTGTTCTTATCTTTGTACTTTCCCTCTGCTTTTCCTGAGGACATAAGGTAAGTGAACTTGATGAAACAGCCTGTATGAGGAACATCACAAGCTTCTGAGCACAATATATGAGACCACAACTTTAGACATGCTAAGGTTCCAGTGTGCACTGAATTTCATTGAATCCAAAGAACTAGAATTAAATTAAAACTGCTGCAAATTGGGCAGGTGCACAGCTGAAATAAAACTGGAGGGCTGACATGTTTCCCAGGTTTTGGTGTCCTGCTGTAAACAAGATAAGGCAATTTGGAAATATGGAGAAAAGACAGATGGAAATAATTTCATAGTCATTCCTAACAGTCATGTTTTAATGAAGCTTTTATTTCAGAGAATAAAAGGACAGGTTGTTTTCCAATACAAATTAATCCAGCTCTATCATATTTGGTCAGTCTAATAGGTTTTCCCACTTGTCAAAAAAAACAAATTCACACTACAGTATAGTAATTAAGTAACCATTGTAGCTGGTGTAATTCTTCAGTTTCCTTCTATGTTGTTTCCCTTGTCTCTCTTCCAAGATTGTAGATTCCTTTTATAAATAAAAGTAAATATATATGATAATAATATGGAAATGCAGGATTCAATAAACATTTGCAATCACATAATGTGCAAAATTGGAAACACTTGTCTTGATGCATCCTGAAATTGACTGACTCAGATTCATTTCCATTTTTCCTGATCTGCAGGAACTCTTAAAATATAGAAGGGTCTCATTTGTTGAACAGGTAGCATGGGGTTGAGTGAGAGGCAAATTATCAGTCATGTACTCAAATGTATCGCTGAACCAAGATAGTCACTAGCTAATCATAGACCTTTCATTCTCTTTCCACATCTTTAGCTCATAAGGATTATTATAAGAATTAAAGTAAAATTATGCCGTGTCTACTTTTGGAAAAGAAAGAATCAGCATAATAGTGATGTACTTGGTTGAAAAAAAAATCAAACTGTGTGTCTATGAATAAGCCATTTTTGTCTAGCATTCCCCCATATTAATCTGCAGTTACATTTTTAAATTATCAGACAATTTATCCAATTTCCACAAGTTACAATACAGGAGCACCATCCTAAAAGATGTGAATTCCCACATTTGCTCTGCCAAGAGCACAAATGAGCATCTTGTGACCTCCATATGTTTTAGACTATAAATGTCACACCATATACACAGAGCACGCACACAATACTACCTTTTATGTTCAAACTATTTGGAAAGGGGACAGTTGCTTACTCTTCACAATATTAGGAGTCTACTTGCACCTATGTTGGGTCCAAGACAGAATAGAGATTTTTTAGTGCCTACTGCAGCAATTTAGTAAATCCTAAGAATTGGATTCACGAATCATGATGAAAGATGGAATGGAGACCATGGCCTTTATTTCACAGTTCATGATCTCTTTACCATCTCAGAGGGTCATTGATTAATGCCCCAGAAGATATTACAATGGCCTAGATGATGAATACAAGATATTTCCCAAGAACGTTTGAAGGCTGGACTGTTCAAACCAGCATCCATATCTAGCCTGAAAGTTCTGACACAAGCTTATTGTAATAGCATACTTCCTGAAATCATTTGAATCCTGTTAAATACCTTTTTTATTTCTTTTTAGGAATAAAAGTGCTATTTGCATCTCTTATATAAATGAATGCTGCATATGAACACAAGTTAGGTGTATCAATTTATTTTTCATCAGCTGCTTTACTTTTCATGCTTTATCCTGGATAGACTGGAAAATTAGGAATTTATTGGCAAGGAATTGTATAGTAACAGAAGAAAATGTATGAGCATGTTAAAGGGATTAATGGTGGATGGAAAAGAGAACATGTTTGGAAATAATTGAAGAATGGACAGGGAACTCAGAAATATCAGTGCTGGAAACATTAAATAGGAAAATGGGTTTGTGTAGAATGTAAAAAAAATAAGATGAACATATAAGAATCCACATTTTTAATAACTGTCATCTATTAGATATAATTTCAATTTAGAATATGAATAATACTTTTTATGGACACATTCTATACTGTACTTAAGATTGTAGCAAGAACAAAAGGCACCTTTTCTGCATTGAAGCCTCTTGAAAATGTCTAGTAATGTGAAGATCAGAAATAAATCTTTTAGTAATGCAGTACATTACACTAATTTTGTTTGAGCAGTTCACTGTGTCAAAATCTCTATGGTTTCTTTACATCTTTTCTAGTAACAAGTCTTTTATTGCCTGTAATTGTTCACTACTGAAAGTTATCCAAGACAGAATATAAATGCAAACAAGCCAATCTGAGCCTTCCCTGAATTCTGTTTTATTGCAAACTATTTCACACTACAGTTAGTGCATAGATGCATGAGAACAATGCTGACAATCCAGAGACTTACAGAGAAAGGAAGACAAGAACCAGGATAAATGCTTACTAAAGGAAGCTGACTGTTTTCTGTTAAGTGTATGTATGTAACCCCAGGAATGGAGCAAAGGGAACTGTAACATGATGAGTTACCTGATGCAGAGGCCTGCCCTGTAATGTGGCTTATTAGAACAGCTGTCTAAGAAACCGGAGCGCCCCTAACATGCTTACAAGGAATCAGTACAATAATGTCTGCAACATCAAGCATGATAACTATTTAACATAATTACTCTATGTTTTCTTTACCAGTGTTATGAAAAAGATATTCATTGTGAATCTATCTTTTTAAGTCTCAAGTCTGCCACTTATATACTTTATTTAGACTTCAGACTTACTTCTTGATAAAATAAAACAATATGGGATAGAGAGTACTGCCACCAGATGGAGTCACAATTAGCCAACCAACTGCATTCAAACTACAGTCCTTAATGGAATGATATTTACCTGGTGGGAACCATGGAGTGGGGGTACCTCAAGGTTTTGTCTTGGGCCCATTGTTCTTCAACATCTTCCTAAACAATCTAGATGGGGGGTGTGTAAAATGGGAGTTGCATTAAATTTGCAGATGACACTAAGCTTGGGGTAATTGCTAACACTTTGGTAGATAGACTCATGGGGACTTCCAGTTGGGGACTTTCAGTTGGGGCGCCACTGAGACAAGGTGCTCAGGAAGAGCAGCTGCAATTCCTGAGGGATTTTTATGTTCAAAAAGCCGTTTTTTGGCAAGGCGAGGCCTGGTGGAGGTCAAGCTACAAAGCCGGGGGCATTGCGCAAAGCCCCGTGCGAGCAGAAACACCCCCCACTTTTGGACATAAAAGAGACCGGCATTTGATGGTCCAAAGAATCGGCGCCCCTTTTGTTTGGCGTTTTAAGATTGGAAGCCGAAGTTAACTACGCCTGAAAGGAGAGC
>JANHFP010009149.1:38498-50402 GCA_032468135.1 Calamaria suluensis
CATTGCGGGGCTAAAGTTTTTAAAATAGCAAAGTCCCTCGCTGCACCAGCTGAGCTAAAAGATTTAACTTGGACTCAATTAGAAAAGCTGCTCAGAACTTGAGTTCTATAGGAGAGACCAATGGGAGGGCGAATTGATCAATGACTTCATAGCAGAATTGAGAGAAATTGCATCAGTCTGCAAATTCTTAAGTTTAGAAGAAGCAATGAGAGATTGTTTAGTTTTAGGGCTACGTGACACTACTTTACAGAGCAAGGTACTGATGAAGCCCAAAATTAAATTCCAAGAAGTCTTGAATGAAGCTTCAGCAGCTGAGGCATTGCAAAAGTCAGCTGTAGCAATGAAGCAAATTAACAAATCAGCCCCAATTAAAGAGACAGCAACCGTACATTATGGGGGTGAAAGTGAGTCAGACGAATTGGGGGATGAACAAATTCACAAGCTTGGGGCAAATGGCAGAGAGAGGAAGCTGGAAAGAGGAAAAAGAATTTTGTGCTTCACCAGCTGCAAAGGAAACCACTACAGATCTGAATGTCGTTTTAAAGACACAATTTGCCAATGCTGTGAGAAGAGAGGTCATATTGCCAAGGCTTGCAGGGCAAATCTGAAAATGCCCAGATGACCCGGACAGATGAGCCCCCAACAACCTCCCAAGAGGTTCCAGGAAGCAAGAGGAAAGCAACCCTGGCCCAAGAGGAAAAAGGGTGATGACCACACGTTCGAGCACAGAGAAACACATCAAACAGTAATTGTGGGTCACTCCAGTGCGGGAAGCCAAAGCGCAAGAAAAATTTAAAAATTGGTGGCAACTGTGAAGATTGAAGGAGAATCTTGTGAAATGGTGATTGACTCTGATTCAATCCACTCACTAATATCCTGGTCAACAATCAAAGAAATACAACCAAACCTGAAGGTGAGGGACCTTGAACTTTCCACAGTGTGACGAAAAGACTATCAAGGTAACCAAATAAAAGTACTTGGAGTGGGACATTTTAACATTAAGTATAAGAAGTTTAATGGGAAACTCCCATTAATGGTCGTAAGAAACAACAGACCAACCTTATTAGGGCTGGAAAGGTTCGAACAGTTGCAGCTGAGAGTCATGGAAGTGAACCAGACAGAAGAGGATATATGGGAGGAGAACCTGCTGGATGAATTCTCAGCTGTTTTTGATGAGAACTTAGGCAAGTATACCGGAAACCCCATTTCCTGTAATTTAGGCTCTAACGTAACTCCCATCAGGTTAAAACCCCGGAGGGTACCATTTGCCTTACAATCAAGGGTAGATGAACAATTAGACAAGCTAGTTGCCCAAGGGGTGTTAGAACCTACAGACCATGCCAAGTGGGAGACCCCTATAGTGACCCCAATAAAACTAGACGGTTCTTTAACACTGTGTGGGGACTATAAAAATACAGTAAACAAAGCTTTGCAGCAAATGCCTACCCAGTACCAGTGGTTCAACATCTCCTCCATCATTTGGGGAGGATTTTTTTTTTAAAAAAACTTGACCTTGCACAAGCCTATCAGCAATTGCCTGTGGATGATGCCATAGCCGAAGCACAGACAATTGTGACACACCGGGGAGCCTTTAAATGCAGGCATTTGCAATTTGGAGTAAGTGTAGCTCCCAGCATCTTCCAGAGTTTAATGGAACGTCTCCTGCAAGGTATTGAGGGAGTAATACCATATTTTGATGATGTCTTCATCTCTGCTAATGACCGGCAACAATTACTACAATGCCTGCGGAAAGTTCTCTCACATTTCCAAGAGGTGGGGTTAAAGGTAAAAAGAGAAAAATGTCATTTTGCAGTTAAAGAAGTTGAATGTTTGGGTTACGTTGTAGGCCAGGTGGGAATTAGACCCAGTGCATCAAAAATTAAGGCAATTAGGGATGCGCCCACACTAAGACTGAACTGCAAGCTTTTCTAAGGTGACTTAATTTCTATAATGTTTTCCTGCCACAGAAAGCTACAATTACTGAACCATTACATCGGCTCCTGGACAAAAAAGCTGTTTGGAAGTGGGGCCAGAAAGAAGCAGAGGCGTTGGCCCAAATTAAGTCATTATTAACTTCTGACTCCCTGTTGGTGCGACTCCCTGTTCGTCCTCCCACCTCCCACTTTGCTTAACTTGTGATGCATCACCTTTTGGTGTGGAGGCAGTGTTGAGCCACATTTTGCCAAATGGGAGGGAAGCACCTATTGCTTATTACTCCCGCACTCTATCAGCAGCAGAAAGAACTATAGCCAATTAGATAAAGAGGCATTAGCTGCTGTGGCTGGGATTAAGTGTTTCCACAAGTATTTGTATGGGTGACCTTTTACTCTGATCACTGACCATAAACCTCTGTTGGGGATCATTGCCGGCGACCGCCCTATACCAGCTATCCTGTCACCATGCATGCTTCGTTTGACAGAGTTTCTGGCTGCTTATAACTACAAACTGTATTATAAACCTGGATCATTTATTTCCCATGCTGATGCCCTCAGTCATTGTCCTTTGCCCGCAGCTGACAATCCTGTTGAAGAGACTACCGTGTTGCTTATTGATTTTTTACAAAACCCTTTATGGACTGCTTCCAAAGTTGCTAGAGCCACTGCTAAGGACAAATTTTTGGCACAAGTGTTGTATTGGACTCTTAAGGTTTGGCCTGCTTTCCCTGTTCCAGGGGAGGACTTCAAACCATTTCGAACACGCCAAAATGAACTGTCTGCATTGTGGGAGTGTCTGCTCATAGGGGATAGGGAATGGTTCTCCAAACCACCCACCACCATCACTACCAGATCAGCCAAACTGGGAGCATTTCACCCCTGAGTTGGTAGCCTGTGAAGGTCATGCAAAGGGTGTAACACAAACAGTTATGCTCCTGTGACTGTATTTTGTACTAATTGATGTTTCAGAATGGTCTCCAAGGATAGCCCCAATTAGAGTAATCAAACCAAGTCTCTGTTGAGTTGAGTTCATCTTCTGATGTTCTTATAGAGACCTTTCTTAGCAACAGTTTGGAAGTAGTTTTTCAATGTCATCTACTGGGATGTATTTATTTTCTCAATCTAAATCTGAGGTTTCTTGTCAGTCTCCTATGGAATCTGTCTGTCTGCCTAATTACCTATCTACCTGTGCAACTGTGAGATTAGTAGTAACCAAATCTGATCCTACATAGCTTTCACTAGTTAAGTTAGGAAGATAATTAAACTGAGGCCATTAACATCTAGTTAATATTTGTGTATATATCATACCAGTCTAACTTGATAGGAGGACCTTCATTTGTACATTTGGTTTTGGAGTTCTAGAAGGACCTTCCAGGTGCAGACTTCATCCATTGTAGGAATGATCCATTGCAGGAAAGACTGCTAGAAATCTGGCGGAGATAATTGTAGTCCTAGTAGCCTTACTTGGATTAATGTTCTATTTTCAGATTTCAGATTTTATTCTCAAGATGTTTTACATCAGTTTGATCTATTTATGTCTTCATTTCAGTGCAGTTAATCCATTTTGCCTGAAGCGTAGAACATCTTTATCATCTCTTAATAATTCTCTAATGTCTGTCAATACCAATTGATTATCTGAATGGATTAATTTGAAAGATATTATGTTTTAGTTGTACATGTAGTATGCAGGTAAGTTTGAGCCACCTCCTAAACCTCAGGTTGTTCTTGATTATTTTTTCCTCACCATCAAAGGTTAATGAATGCAACAATCTGACAATATTTTTAATGCTATTACTATATACTATATAATGCTATTACTATATTACTATATTACTGCTATTACTATATTACTATATTATTACTACGGACATTACGGACATTTCGCCGGGAGCTAAAAACTTACCTCTTCCGTCTCGCTGGCTTGGGCTAAAATTTTTAATTATCAATAGGGTTTTTAAATAATTGGGATTTTTAGGGAATTTTAAATTTTTAAATTGGTGTTTTTAGAGCCATAACTGCATTTAATCTATATTTTAATTTTTGTAAATGTACATTTTATATTTATGGCTGTACACCGCCCCGAGTCCGCGAGGAGAGGGGCGGTATATAAATCTAATAAATTATTATTATTATTATTATATATACATGCACACACACGCATGCACATGCACATGCGCACACACACATATTAACACACAAACCTGTGATTATATTTCTGATGGGTTTAACAAGTGCAGTAAAGGCAGTGACTTCTGGCTGTCTATGTTCCCACATTGGCTGCCAAATGACAAGACCACTGGCAAGACGAAAGGTCAGATCAGATTCCTAAAAATAAGAATACAGCAAATCGTTGAATTATTCTAAGGAAAAAGGATATATGTGTAAAACTTTCAAATTCTAAAGCTGTTTTTTTCTCACATATATGCTATATATGGTGTTGAATTAGCACTCAGATAAAGTGCTAATCTGACTTTAGCAAAAGGCAACTTTAGCTACTCTTTTAATTAGATAATCTAATTAAAATTACTGAAATTAATTAAAATTTAAGCAAAAATTAAACATTAAGATAAATCCACTCTTCTACTTTAGTTACATTGTTCAGTAAAAAAAAAATCTGTGGATCCTGTAATGCTCCTATTTTGGCAAAATCTTTTTAGTATAGGCAATATATCCTCTGGTAGGCAATCATATTTTTTTGGTTAAAAATGAAAGGAGATGTGGGACCACTGTTGCCACTATATTGGTGTTCAGCTCAATCTTTTTTGCCCCTTTTAATCTCCTGTGCAGCTCCAACAAAGGAGAAGAAGCCAGAAGGGGAAGAAGCAGAGACAGAATAGCTATAAAACACCCACTTTGGAAATACAGATTTTTTTAGGATTAAAAAAAGACAGAGACATTTAGAAGTCCTTATTTTAGCCTCAGTATGTTTGGAACTAAAGCAAATTACTTAACGGGTATGGTAATTGATTTATCAATTAATTGCATGTGGGAGTTTATGGACATCCTGGCACTGCTAATTGGGTCATGTGAACATGGCCATGTTGCGTAGCCTTCACCCCCCAAACCTGAAACAGAAAACATGATCAGAAGCACTAAGGGCATTTTGTCACTTTAAATGCCTCAACTATGACTAAGGCTCAGTAGGAAAAAGATTGAGTCATCTTTAGAGAAAAAACAGAGAACAATTCATGGCTTTTTCATAATCCTTAGCATGCTTTAAAGACTTGAATTTAAGCTTTCCTTGACCTCAAGGAGAAGTAAACAGAGTCTTGTATGAAGATGATGACTAGTTTGGATAATAAAGAAGGAGCAACAGCTCAGTTATAGAGATAATGCAAGAATATCAAGACACTGTTTCTGGAAAACAAGATCATATGTCCATATTTTTGTCCCAAATATGCTTTTACAGGAGGCAAGTGGATTTCCTTGTTTTTCTTTGAAGACATTTACTTCTCATCCAAGAAGCTTCTTCAGCTCTGACTGGATGGTGGGTAATTGAAGGATTTATATTTCATGCAGACAGCTGGTCATTTGCATCCTTTTAGAGAGATGTTGAGGCCACCTGGAGGTTTGCCAATGTCCTCAGGGTGTCACAAATGGGTGTAAAATCTTATTGGAACTGCTGAAAGGAGCTGTGTTGTGGAGCTGCGTTTTCTGCAGGACATTTTCTGCCCTCTGTCCCTTCACTCTGACTTCAGCTTGAGAAGGAGACAACACAGACACGCACCCCCAGCCTGTGAATGCACTGCTCATTGTAAACACAGGCACAGGCTGTAGGGAATGAGTCTGTGTTGTCTCCTTTATCAAGCTGAAGCCAGAATGAAGGGACACAGGGCAGAAAACATACTGCAGAAAACACAGCTGCACAACACAGCTCCTTTCAGCAGTTCCAAGAAAGTTCCATACCCATTTGCACTACTCAGGTGACCTTAAAGACATAGGCAAACCTCCAAATGGTTTCAATGACTCTCTAAAATATACAATCCTTTTCTAAAGATGGCAGGCAGAAAATCTGGAAGCTGGATGAGTTTGAAGCCAGATGGCTGACTCTTTGCACTAAAGGAAAAAAATGTTGCAATCACTCCACACTCTTCCATATATAAATCAAATAAATAAACAAATCCCCTAATAAAAGCAACATAGATGGAGACATGATAGTAGGAAAAAATCAGACTAAGAGTTTCTTGTATGCCACATACTACATCCATCAAACACCAGATGTGCTAAGTAGTAGTTGTTACTTCTGATAGCCAAATATTCCATTTCCTTTACAGCCCTTACAGCCACTTTAGGCACTTACTTTAATCCTATGAACTAGAGGAGCAAACAAGAACACAAAAAGCTCAACAGTGGCCATTGAATTCTGAAAGAACTTCCTTCTGCTGTTCTCTTCTTCTTCATTGGTACTGTCACATCTTGATTGCCCTGGAGATCCTTGGTTTTCAATCTGGTGGATAAAGGCACTGCTGCTTCCTCTCCAGCTTGACCCTCTGTCTCCTGATCCTCCAAAGTGGTCATGGCTGCAGTCTTGAGGTGCTTCTAGCAACATCCAATGTAGAGTGTGAAGAAGTTTTGTCTCAGCAACACCAAGTTTGTCCTGATGTCCTGGATGAAAAAAGATTGTGAGGACTGTGATTAAACAGTGCAGCTTAAAAACAAGCTCTGCTCAACTTGTTTACCATAATACAAAGCACATGCTACTGTACAAAACCAGCAGTCAGCTAAATGAATCTCCTTATTTGTTGCCCACATCTGACAACCTGTCAGAGCATGCTGGATTTCACCCCTGATCAAACCCTCTTCTCCTTTCATCATTGCAGTCCGTTTCCTATACAGCCATCAGTTAATCTTGCCCTCACACTTTACTGTGACATAATTTGCACAAAAGCAGATGTGCATGAAAGCACACCCTCCCTCCTGTCCTTTTTCTAATGGAACTGAAATGCAAGTCATAGAATTTCAATCTGAACTATTATTTAATCTGTTTTAATAATAATTGATAAGATACAGTAATGTCTGACCACAGTTGTTTTTTAAATCTCAGATGTGCACTGACCTAACTTGTTCCGGTTGGAAAGTAGAGTGGCTGTGCAGTGAAGGACATGTGGTAAGGCAGCTTGAACCAATTCCCAGCGTGAAATGCTCTGGATGGCTTCAGAAAGAGCTGGTGAAAGACCATGCAGCTTGTTTTCAACCAAAACTCTTTCAAAGGACTAAAATGAAATGAGAGGAGAAAAAAAACCCTTAGTTTAGGTTTTTGAAACTTTTACTATATTCTCTTTTTTATGCACTTTGCTACTTTCAGTGAAACATAAACTTACTAAAAGAATCTATAAAGCAAGATCTTTCATGTGACATTTTGCCCTGCTATTTCTTGTAGCAAATATGAACAAAGAATAGACTGGATGCATTTATCTTTTAAATTTCATGTAGCTGTATCAGAGAACTGGTTGGATCATGGGTTTTGAAGCCGTGGCTATGTGTTAAATGGTACCTATGTTTATTATCCATGCTTGAGTGCTTGTCTTATAATCACAGCAATTACACTTGCTCAATTCTTGTATTATGCTAGCATTCATGACTTTATTGTTCAGTCAAGGATATTTCTAAAGGATAAGGTCTTTATGAAACAGGGGAAAAAATAATGGTGGCATTGCTACCCAGATAGACACAAATTAATCTGGTGCTGCTTTTCCCTTCAAATGAACTGATAATCCTAAAGATTCTCATGTTTTACCATACACAAATATGTAGCTTGGGTCATATCCTCCAATAAATCAGGATAACAGAAGGGTTATTGGAAGGGTCCTTGGAGGTCTTCTAGTCCAAGCCCTGCTCAAGCCAGAGACCCTATACCATTTCTGACATCTATCTGCCCAGCCTTTTCTTAAAAGCCTCAGTGATAGAGCATCCACAAAATCTGAATGCAAGCCATTCCACTGAATAGATATAATGTTTTTTTAATCTTTCTTTAATCCTGCTATCAGAAGATATTTTATTGTATAGTAGTTTCAAAAGTTATTTAAAGATTTATTGGACTGTTAAAACTGTGATTGGCAGGAATTGCAAGACAACTCATTCAGTTGCGATAGAGGTTTTGCATCTATTTTCAGACTGGGAGGGTCATATGTGGAATAGTAATTTCCAATAACTAGATGGAACTAGGACAGTGATGGTGAACCTATGGCACAGGTGCCACAGGTGGCACACAGAGCCATATCAATGGGCATGCGAGCATTGCCCTAGTTCATCTCTGATGAGCATGTAGGCACTGGCTAGGTGATTTTCAGACCTTCTGTGCACACCAGAAGTTGGGAAAGGGGCTGTTGCCAGCCTCTGGAGGGCCTGGGAGTGTGGGGAAGGCCCGTTTTTCACTCTCCCCAGGCTCCAGAGCCTTTCTAGGGAGGGTGGAGCAATTTGAATTATAGGTGTGGGCACGCAGGCACCCCCCACTTTTGGCACGCGATGGCACAAAGTTTAGCCATCACTGAACTATCACAAAGACAGGTAAGATTATGAAGTCTAGGGTGGGAAAAAACTTTAAAAGCAGTATTAACGAGAAATGTAGCTCTCAAAATGAAGCCTAATAACAATGCTGGGGAACTATTGGAGAAGCAACATTGTTGAAAATTGTAACTTTCCAATAAATATGATTTGTAACACGCTTAGTATACAATATCTTTGATTTTACTCAGTTTGATCCAATTGTCAAGTGAAAAACAGACATGAGCTGGTATATTTAAGTAACCAGTAGTCAGCTCCTAATCTGTTGTTATTTCCCATTCAACAAATTTGATAATTTTTCAAAAATAGCTAGAAATTTCTCTTACTTAAAAAATGATAGATGAGGAATCTGATAAAATGATCTAAGACAGTCAAGTAAACTAGAGCAGTTATGAGTGCTCCTATTTAGAATACTATAGAGGCTAAGAAACCTAATATGAACCAGCAAAATGTTATAAATGCAAAAAAGAACATTTTTAATATATATATATATATATAATTTCCAAGTCATAGGAAGTAATAGTTCCATTTGAACCCTCAACATCTAGAATTATATTCAGTTCTGGACACCATACTTTAAAAAGAATTCAAAGAAACTTGATCAGGTTCACAAAAATAGAACTGATATGATCAGGGAACTAGAACATCCAACAAACAATGACAGAAGGGTAGATATGTTTTCTCAGAAAAAAGATTAAGGAAGTATTTAGTTTTGAGAAAATAACAACAGCAACAATGTAGGTAAGGGTTATTGATAACATTCTTCAAGTACCATAAAAGCTATCACCCATAATAAAATCAAACTCTATTCCCTCTTATTCAGTATGAAGAATCAATGTATGTAGAAAGAGATTTAAATTACAGGATGGCAAATTCTGATTGAATGATGGAGTAAAATCCTGTTTAGTTTAACATCAGAACCATTAACTCAGAAAATAGTGGGGTCTACTTGAATAAATGTGTTCCCAATTAGTGCATGTTTGATTCAGTGCATGAATAACAAAGTAACAGAGTTAGTAAGGAACTTGAGGTCTTCTAGTCCACCCCCTCCTCAAGCTGGTGACTCTACCATTCCAGACAAGTGGCTATCCAGTCTTTTCTTAAAAATTTCCAGTGATCATGTACCCACAACATTTGAAGGCAATCCATAGAAGTGATGACTACCTCACTGGTAGGAGGAATGTCTAGTGCAAGAGAGTACCTTTTATCTACTTGGTAGCATTGAGCAGAAACAGATAATTGTATTTCAACTGCTTTTCTGTCATTATTTTCATAAGATGGGATATATTCTAACTACAATTTTTCTGAGACAAAGGCAAGATGATTTCATATTTTTATAAAGTTCCATCCATAGTCCTTTCTCTAAAGCTTCAATTAATCATCTTTTGTTTAACTCAATCTAAGGACTGCAGGTCTGATTACACTGCCCTTGGTCTACTGCCACTCTCCTTGCAACTGGCACAGTTCTGAACAGTATTCTGTCTTGTTGAGGAAGTACAATTGACCTTTAAGTGGTATAATTATAATGACAAATATGAGAAATAGAAAAGGGATATTCTAAAAATAGTGCACCATCACATTTTCAGTTACTTTAGCTGGGCAACTTATAAAAATACACAGAATATAATCATTTTTTTTAAAAAAAACTGATGTAACCCTCATTGGTTATGGTTATGTCACTCTGACCTTGGGAAAAAAATTACAAGAACAAGTCCTGGGAAACAGGGCAGATCATCCTGACCAACTCTGAAGGAGCTTAATATATACAGCTGGTAGCTCAAGCAATAAATGTTTTATTTGTACTACCAAAAAACCCCACTTGATATGATGGTCATGTCTATGACAAACTTTGTAAGCAGCAACTTGGTGCAGCAGCAGTTGAGACCAGCAGATATGCTCAAACTATGAGAAGATAAAATAGGAGAAAGCTATAACAATCAGAAAAAGTATAAGAATATATATATGGAAAAACAGCTCCTATAATGTTCTGCATTTGTTGAAAACTAACAGTACTCATCAATCTCTAATTTTTTATTCTGCATTCTTCTCTAGATCAGGAGCCATCTTGGTTGTGGATCATAACTTATTTTCCTGAGTAGCTAGCTAGTAATCTTCTAGTAATGTGTTGACCTCATCAGAAAACACAGATTTTGGCTCGATTTAAGAATTATTTTCAAGAATTTGAGGACTTAAACCCCACCACCACCACTCCATTTGTTCAATACCAAGCTACCAAAATTCACAATAACCAAATTTCATCATCCAAAAAACCATCATGAACTTTGCTTTCCCTTGTGCAGCACCCCTCCACACATACTGTACATCTGACTGTATATAAAGCTGTTATTCTATGTGTTCTTCATTCTCTGGTTGTCTAGTGTTCACTTCTTGGTATTGTTTTGGGGTGGGCTAACTTCAATTATTTTGATCGCTTCTTCTTGTATATCACCCAGAATATTCAGGTTAAGATGTTTTTTTCAGGCTACACAGCCCTGTTAAATACCTGTTCTGAAGCAGATCTGATTAGATACCTCAGACCAGTCAATCTTAACAACTAGGAATAAATACCAATTTTCTCTGCCTCCTACTCATTAGGTTTCTATAATTGCAGAGGAATTTCATTGAATTCTTGTTGAAGTTTCCTCTAGTGAAATCATTGCTTAAAACCATATGGACACTGGCTTGTTAAAATTTTATCAGATGTGGAAGCCTGGCTTCTTGCTCATAATTTTTTATTTTTAATTGGAAGATTTGCTCTGTCGTCCTTCCCTTAGTTACCAGCCGTAGTTCTCTTGTCAATTGACCAGCCATTGCCTTCACATCTCCTCATCCATAACTTTTTTCAGTTAGTACCTGAAACTGCATCCCATTTCACATTTGGAAATAGAAATGAAATAAGAGTTATACCCAGTAATTGGACAGTGAGTTCTTGTCCAAAGGAACTAAATTATTCAAATTACTCCCAGACTTTTTGTTCTTGGTTAAATTACATTAGATTAATTGTAATTTAATAAATCCCTGCAGGGAAAAAACCTTGATTCTAAACTTGGCAATATCCAAAAGCTAAATAAACATGGAGAAACCGTGTTACTAGATTGCTCAAAGAACAATAATATAAGAGACCACCAAAATCTTAAGAGGAAGATGTTTGTATGATTTTTTGCTTTAAAAAAATCATACAAACACCTGGTTTTGCCTGGGTATTCTGATATTTGTAAATTGTTTACAATATATACAGAGAAATAGATCTATACTGGCCTTCCTTAATTTAAAAAAAATATCAGTAGAAAAACAATTTACCAACATTTGTGTGTGTGTGTGTGTGTGTGTGTGTGTTTGTGGAGATACTTGGTTGCCCAAATATGCCTACGATGCAGACAGCCCAGGTTCAAATACCAGAATGGGTATGACCAGCTGATGAGAGCTAATAAGCTCGAAATAGATCTATACTGGCCTCCCTTAATTT
>JANHFP010009149.1:81561-95044 GCA_032468135.1 Calamaria suluensis
CTCCCCAAGGTCAAACACAACTCCGATGCGACTCTCAATGAAATCAAGTTTGAAACCCCTGATATAAGTTTTGAGAAATTGTTTATGAATCTAATGTTTAATCCTGTATTTTTTTTCTCAGAAAAATTCTACGGAGTTCATTGAACTCAAGTCTCCCAGACAAAGACCAAGAATTGTAACCACCAGGTGAAAGCTTTATTTTAGAGAGAGAGCTATTTATTTATTTATTTATTTGTTAAATTTATATGGCTGCCCATCTCACACAAAGTGATTCTGCACAGTGTACAATTATTAAAATAAAACGATAAATAAAACAATTATTAAAACAGACATAATTAAAGAGATAACCTCCTTTACAGGAAAGAGTAGATTAAGTACAATGCTACTTAATCTACTCTCTGAAATTTTAAAATACATGTGCTCAGAACAGACAAGGTAATCGGGGGTAAGCTTGCTACTTGAAATTATCACTTCAAGTAGTGATAGGAATTGAACAGAAGTGTAAGATTTTTTTAAAATTTACTTATACAAATTACTATTCTTTCACTATTGAATTCTGGAAAGCTGTGACCTCTGGATAAAAAGGAAAAATATACTTTCAGTGGGTGAGCAAAGGTATTAAATACAAACAGGCAAATGTACAGGTAAAAGGGAACAGGCAGCCATATATTTATTCATATATCTTCACATCCCATGCAAATGAGTGTGTGAGGTATATAATTTTTGTAACATCTGGGGCATGTGAAAAGCCATTTCTTCCTTTCTACCTTTCTTTATAGTTTTCTTCTCAATCTGGCTCATTCTGAAGCAGCACTAGACAAATGGTAATTATGCCCAGTCCCCAAAGTTACAGGTGAAACTTGAAAAAATAGAATATCATGCAAAAGTTCATTTATGTCAATAATGCAACTTAAAAGGTGAAACTAATATATGAGAGAAACTCATTACATGCAAAGCAAGATAGTTCAAGCCTTGATTTGTCATAATTTTGATGATTATGCCTTACAGCTCATGAAAACCCCAAATTCACAATCTCAGAAAATTAGAATATTGTGAAAAGGTTCAATATTCTAGGCTCAAAGTGTCCCACTCTAATCAGCTAATTAAGCCTAATTAAGAGTTTCACATGTATAGCCATTGCAATGCCCCTGCAACCATGGGATCAAAATTTGGGCAGCCAACTCACTTAACTGCAGGGTTGTTTCAATTTGCTTCACCTCCTCCCATCATCTGTGTCCCTGTGGCTGCCCTGAGCTCTACTGACTCTACCATTCACAGGTGTCATCTTCTTTCTCCCACTGAGGAAGTATGCCCAGCCTGGCTCTTCATGAGGCAATCTGTACAGCCTTGTCCAAATTGTGTCAGTTTTGTCCAAATCATGTGCAGCCTTCTCATGAGACTCTGAGGGTTACATGCAATTTGTACAAGGCCGCACTTTGTTTGGAGAATGGTCTAAATGGTCTCAGATAGAAGGTCTTGTGATTTGGATTTGATAGGCTTGCTTTCCTTGGTTATGTTTTATCATATCTTATGATTTGGTTTCAATTTCTGCACTAAGATGGACTTGGTCACCTCATCCAGTTGTATGATTCCAACTGCAGAACTCATTAATAGGTATATTTAAATTGGAGGGGATATTTCTTCCCTATAGACTAAAACAGAATATATGTCTGGAGAAACAAATATAAAAAATTGGAAAGCATTTCAACTTTGGCTACATCCTTTTTCATTCCGCATTTCCTGTTAGACCAAGAATGGTTTAAGAGAGACATTCTGCTCCTCCCCTCTTTCTCTTCACAGGAAAGGGGAGAAAGGAAGTAAAAAGAAAATATGGCACTTCATAGAACCTCCCAGTTTAGTCAACTGAATTTGTGGTCTTCAACAAAGGATAAACATGGAAAGCAAAATACCATGAATAGTACCTACAACATATGGTAAAGTGCAGTCAAACATGTTTTTGCACTAAAAGAAATGACTCCTTCCTTTGTCATGGTTAGCAATGGGTGATAAAGATATTGTTCTGTTCTGCTGGTGGTGGTTCATTGTGCTGATTTCCTATTTTATGCTAATGAAAACAGGTTCTCTTTGCATCTTGAGGCTATGACAGCACTAGTTTTATTATATTTTCATCTAGATTTTGCTTAATGCCTTGAGTCTTTCACTTGCCTTGTAACTCAGGGACCCTGACCAGAGTGAGCTGGTGTCAATTTGCTTATCTAGCTGATTAGCATTCAGTCCCAACTTCAGTGATTGGCTGAACTTTGGATTCCCCGCCCCTTTTTCCCCCAGTCATAGTAGAAGCCACCAGCTTTTAAACATATAGAAAGCAGATCAGATATAAATTCTAATATTTTCTCTTATAAGAATAAATCAGACTGATAGATTGAAAGTAGTGCCATGAAGTTCTTAGAATTGCATCTGATTGACTAGAACCGTGATTGCGAGCCTATGGCATATCTGTGAGCATGCAAGCTCAGCTCCGGCACACATGCACGCTCTGGCCATCTCATTTTCAAGCCTTCTGACTGAGCCAGAAGTTGGGAAACAGGTTGTTTCTGGCCTCTGGAAGACCTCTGGGAGGGGTGGGGAAGGCCATTTTCACCCTCCACAGACTCCTAGAAAGGCTCTGGAACCTGGGGAGAGTGAAAAACAGGCCTACCGGGACCACCATGCCATCATATGCCAAAAGTGGGAGAAGCGTGGGGTGGTCATGCGTGCTTGTGCGGGGGTCATTGGTGGGGTGGGGGTGGGCACATAGAATTATGGGTGTGGGCATGCACATGTGACCCCTCTGGTACTCCCCCTTCTTTTGGAACACGGTGGCAAAAAGGTTAGCCATCACTGGACTAGAACATAAAATAGAAAGCTTAATATCTTTCTAACTGTCAATATGTAATTTTACACAGTACAGCAATTGGAACAGTTTTAAAATCTTATTATTAATTTCAAAGTGAGTAAAAAAGAAATTATTTGTTTAAAACTGCCAAATGGTTTTTAAAGTTATTTATGGTAATAAAACCACCATATATTCAAAATATGCAGACATGTAAAACACATAAAGGCAAATTCACCCACCGAAAGTTTTTCCTTTGCTTGCTTAAACACCCCAGGCGTCTGGTTTATTTCACCACTAGCAGCTATTAGAAAATAAGGGGGAAAGGGTTAACATTTTAAAATCATAACTTCAAATTAACCTTTAACATTTTCAGTTTAAATTGCCATGTACTATTTATAATGAACTAATTACTGGCCCAACTTTTGCTAATTAAAAAATAAATTGCAACTGGAAAATTAAAGAATAACACTTCTCAAAGTTCTGTAAAAATGATACCATCAGAGCATTGCAAAGAAAATTATGAGGTTTGAATGATGTGGTATTAACAGCATTATATTCAAACAATTAGCAATAATCTGAAAACATTGGTCATCACTTTTTTAAACATATCAGCACCAGTAATATTTGGTCATAACTTAAATCCACATCCAATATGTACTGTATATACTGCATTGTCTAAGAATAATATTAAAAGGAGGGCAAGACTGAATATTAAAATTAAAGAATAGGACACTGAAATGATGGCTTTTATTTCCACTGTGTTATGTTATTTAAATGGTTTGCACATAAGCCAATTTACAAACATGACGAAAACCATAGTTAAACAAACATTGTATAAATACCTAGCCTAAAAATACATAGAACTATATTCCATTCTTTTGATTAGCAGCATGGGATGTAGAATTTGTACATGTAGGAAAATCCCTGGATGTATGTTCAGTCTACTCCTCTGTAGCTGAAAAGGACAATGTGGGCATGAATCGACATGCAAGACACGAGTGTAATATCCCTCACTGAACAGTTTCCAAACTTCCTACTCTGAGCTGGGGAAGCATGGAAAACACTTCTATAATTTCTGGCTCCATGTATGTTTTCCATGGTGTCCAGGTGAGTTAAACGTAACAGTTCTGAGATCTTCATCATCATCAAAGGAAGGTTGGGAAGAGATTCAAGACGATACAGAGGAGCAGCATGCATGCATTCTCTCCTCATCCCTTTAATCATTTTATGTTCAGTCTGAATACCTGTGTTTAGCTTAACATATCCTATTGTATTAATCATCACCAGTTCATTGCTTGCAGTTAAATTCAAAGAACACAACTGCAGCAGATATCATGGTTTGCAACATACGTTTCTTAGAGATGTGATGGAATTATTTCCAAGATCTAGGATGGCCAAACATTCCATGGTTTGCAAGGAAGTATCTATTATCAGTTTGGCTACATTATTATCAAATTAAACCCTTAAGTAACATTTTAAAAAGTATTGGTAAATATATTAAAAGAAAAATAAAATAGTGTAGTTGTCAGTATTTGCAGGATATATTGATTTCAAGTTGCTTGCACAATATTTTCTCAGTTTTACTACTGGCTCCATCTACCCACCTACGCACCCTTCCACATAACAGATACATCTGATTGAATCATATATCAGTGATCCACAGCTATTAAATAATGGGGAAATGCCTTTACTGATGACTTACCTGAAAGCATAATAATTCTTCCATCTGAACAATAAACCTGGATCATGACTTCACCCTGTCCCTTGGAGTTCGATTAACAGTTTAATCATGCAAGAAACATGTTTAATTCTGGGACACACACCATGAAATTTAAGATGAGGAAGACAAACCTAATACATGTTTGTCCCAGTTCAAAGCCTAAACTGCTACTTCTGTTTGTCCTATGATATGGATGTTGTGATGTCACAAAGGAAACACAGCCATATTTTTTCAACCAACCAAAAACTGCAGTACAAATTTAGATAAGTTTCAGATGATAGCATTTATATAACTGTATTATAATGGTTTATTAAATTCAATGTGGTTTCTTCAAAGTATGTCTTTTTTATAAAAAAAAAAGTTAAAAAGAAAAAAGTACTGCATGTGTATTTGCATGGAGAAGCCTTATTCAAAATCTAAGTTTTACAATTACACTTCATGTATGTGTATATATGTGTATATATCTAGTTTACTCTGCTAGAAAGAAGATCTGTTGATTCAATGGGAAAGATTGTATGCCTGAAATTGAAGCTACAGAAATAAAACCTCTTTAGGGAGCTTTTGAATATGTAATTAATAGAACTGGCAAATTTGGGACACATTTCATATAAAACTGAAAATATTTTGAAGGGTTTAAGATTTGCAAATCAGTTCAGTCCTCAAAGTAAATGTGAAGATACAGAATTTGAAACTTGGCTATTTGAAAATAAATACTATATCAAGCCTTGCTTTAATAGTACACTCGAGTTTGACCTAATTCACAAACATCAATCTTTCATGAAAGAAAAAAAAACACCTATTGATCAGTAGCAGATTCTTCTAGTTTCCCTGAACCTTGGCAATAAGGCGAAGTGCTTATTTCAGGGTTCAGAAAAATATAAGACAGGGTCTCATTTTCAGGGAAACACAGTACTTCTGCTACAAATGTGTGAAGTACAGGCATTTCTGTTATCACTGCTATGCTACATTTTGCCCAATGCTGTCCTCATAGGAAATTTAACTGGTATTTATTCTTACCTTTGGATATAGAAAATGGACCTTACACCAAAGTAAGGGAAAAGGCACATTCATTGCCCACTACCATCTTCTTTAAAGACAACAAGACAATTCTAAAGACTTTTAAAGAAATAGGAGTCTTATTTTGTTTTTACATAGGGAGTCAGGATGCTTCTCAGAGCAGCATTCTGCAACCTTTCCGGGTTGGTGGGCTGGCATGGGAGAGGGGGAAGCTTTTGTGTGAGGGGCAGGTGGGCATGCAGACATGTGCACAGCTTTATTTGTGTGATGGATGGGCTGCAAGTGCACCCACCTACCAATTACATGGCCCAGTTGAGAACAGACTGCACCCCACAGGTTGGGAACCCCTATAACAGAGAACTTGAAAGTTTGAAGAAAGAAGGCAGATGCAAATTTTTTTAGGTTTACCTGTTTAATCTATCTTGATTTCAGGTTTATTTTATCAATATTTTAAAGAAAATATACAACCTAAATGAAACCCCAAGAGTCAAGACCTACTGTTATTGGAATCCAGACACTGTAATTCAGATATCTGAGTTATATATAGTGAACTATCAACCTCTTCACTCAAAAGAAATATCCATTAGTCACAAAAAGTTCTGCAATGCAATAGATGATAATATATGAGTTGTACAGTAACAGAAAGTCCAATAAGGACAAATTTGTACCGTAATTTTATGAAACATAGCTTTTTGTCAGAACCTCTCTGGCTTTAAATTATTATTTAGCATTAGATTGGAGGTCCAGGGATATAATCTGTTAACACGATTCTTTTCATTTATAAATTATGGATTGGCACTCTGGTATGTGACTGTATCCACATACCCACTAGAGGAGAAATATTTAGGAATTGTCAGGAAAAATATTTTCCTGGAATTAGTAACATTATATCATGTGCACTGTAATTCTGTATATAAAATAAAGAGATCAAGGGCAGTATTTAGTTATCTCTCCTTTGATTTCAATAAAAAGCATACATAACCAAATATGTCATTCTAAGATGCATATTTCAATCAATTTTTGCATGGTCACCCAAGTACAATTATTGACAAGTATGCAAATCTGTCCTGGAAAGGATTTACACAAATGTTGTTCCTTGTGAATTATTTACATTAATCTCTTCAACTCCAAAAGCTCCTATCTCCTAAATAACTATAGCTGCAAGTAGTCCCTCATTTTCTTTTCCTGTATTTTCTGTTTTTCACTGTAAGCAAATATTCATGAAAATGTTCTGTTCCAAAATAGCTATTTGTTTCAGGTTCCATGCTTTAATACATAACAATTTTAGCAAACAAATCAAGCATCAATTTGACAGAATTATGGCACACAATATAAATACAAAGTGGAATATTGTCGCAATTATTATTATGCATGAGAAGAAAAGCAGTAAAATAATAAAAGAAATATGTAAAACATGGTTCAAAGCCATTTGCACTTTCCCACCAGAACAGAGCAAAAATGAAAAACAAAACAAAGCAAAATAGAGAGATTTATACAACACTATTATCAACAATAAACAGCTACAAAACTTGGTAAGTCCAAGCATGGTAAGCATTCATGATCATGGCCTCCGAATAATAATAAATGAAAAGTGTATGATACAAAAAAAAGCAGTATCATTCATGAGAGCTGAAAAACTCTTAGAGAAGAAAAAAACTGAAATCAAAGTTGGAGCAGCCAATAGAGCAATGAGACTACAAATAATAATAATAATAACAGTGAGAATAGTAATGTCTATGTTTGCCAGCCACATTGCATAAATTCAAGACAGCACAGTCACCTGTCTGCTTCCGCTTAACACAGGAGTGATGAGTTGGTCTAGTATGTTTGATAGCAGGTTTTAAAATGATTTTCCTGGAGGGAGAGTGAGCCTGAACTTCAGCTTTTTTAGAAAGTTCAGCTTTCTTATACACAGCTATAGACAAGAAAACAAGAGCATACAATCAGAAATAAAAAAATTGTAAGTAGAAATATATTTCAACAAAGCAACATATCGGCTGCTGGTGCCAACTTAGCCATTTAACTCTGACTTGAGTTACAAATGCCCACATGATCTATATTTAAGATATTACTACTTTCACCAATTCCGTCATCCTATCAATACACATCCCTTCCAAAATTACACAATCTTACTGAAAATGCATATATTATTTTAATAGGGTGGAAAAGCAAACTCTTTCTAGTCCAATCTGTACCCATGTCATTCTGATCCATTCCCTTGTCTGAACATCCCAGATAGCCTCAATATTGGCCAACATAGAAAGGAGCACTGATGTACTTTAAGTACAAGTAGATCCTTGTGAGACATTCAGTTCTGAAGGCTCCCAACCTAGCTGAGGTTTGACTAATACAGTTTGATTCAGAAAGTTGGACATTTACCTTGATTCAAATTAAATGAAGTCTTCTGGATACCTAATGACAGCTCTTTCTCTCTCTTTTTTAAGCAAAGATTAGAACTGAGAGTACTCATGTGGAAGCCATGATAATTAATGAGGTAGAAATACTGCTTGGTGGATACTCAGCACCAATATTATTAGGGAAAATAATATGATGCTAACAATATTAATGAATCTTAGAAGATTTCTACTGATATGCTTATTTGCTGTTACCCCCAGCATAAACGTGAAGCAATGGAAGTGGTATGGACCGTATGTCATACTGTTAGCACAAATGTATGTCCTTAATGAAAAAGTATACAGATGAGCAACCCACAGTACAGCATAAAAGGAAAAAGAGCAAGTATTATATAAACCTTTTTTCCTTCTCACTTCATCTCTGGAGACTGTGCTAGGTTCCTTTTTAGCTATTTTTCTTTCAGGAGTAGAAATCCTCCCTCTCCCAGTTTTTAAAAGTTTTTCTTTTTTATGTTTATCAAGAGATGGTCTCCGCAATTCTCTCTCTGATTTCTCCTCTTTAGGAACAGTGTCTAACTGTTCTGTCATGATGCTCCTATCATCATCTGCAGGATCAGAGTAAATTATAACAAAAACAGGATTAGTTATTTGTACTTTGCTGGGATATAATCTTTTAAACAATTTGGTTGATTCATGCTTATATTATTTTAATAACATTCATGACTGCACTATCATTAATTATTTTTAATGATTAATATAGTATATTGAAAGCAAAATGAATGAATGAAAAAATCATAAGGCACACCTTGTGTATCCACCCATATGCTGTCAGTATCCAGGACGGAGTCATCAATTGTTGTTTCATCTTTATAATCGTCATATATTTCTGTCTTGTAATCAGTTACTGGGACTTCTTCCTGTTCAGCTGAGCCAAGAGGTTCCAAAGACTTTTCTTCTGAGTCTGCTTCAACATGAGCAATAACCTCTGTCTCCATATCCAGCTTTTCAGTACAGAAACCTTCTCCGCCTGTTTCAGCCTGTGCAGTTTCAGCAAAACGAACACTGTGGGAATTGGCTTCTCCTTCATCAATGGTAGTCTGCACAATTGTAATGAAATCATCCTCAACTGTAACAACAGATTCTATTACTCCTTTGAGCTCAGGTATCTCCACAGGGATAGCTTTACATACTTCTTCACTGGGTCTCTCCAAGTCCTCTTTACTCGTTTGCTCACTGATTTTCTCTTCTTGATCATTTTCCTCCTCTTGTCCTTCTGCTTGCTTGATCTCTTCCTCTTCTTTTTGTTTAGTCTTTTCTTCATATTCATCTTTCTTAATCTCTACTTCATCTTGTTTCACATGCTTAATGTCTTCATGTTTTACATTTTCAATCTCTTTTTCATGTTCTATTTCCTCTTTTGTTTGTTTTACTTCTTCCTCTTCCTTTTCCATTTGCTTAATATCTTCCTTTTGTTCTTCTTCCACTTTTTCTTTTGCTTTCTCATATTTAAAATCATCGGGTAACTTCTCAACATCCTTAGTGCCAGTTATCACCACATTATCTACCTGATCTACTTTATACTCTATTATGCTCTCCATTTGAGTTTCTAATGTTTCTTCTTGAATAACTTTCGATATACTTTTTTCTGTAGCAGATTGTCCCGATGGAAAATGTGCTGCATGTTCTTCCTCTGGTAAAGATGGGCTTTCTCGTTGTACTTTGTCTTCATGTGGCTTTGCAGTTTCTGCAGACAATCCCTCTTGCATTTGACCATTATCTCCACTTGATTCATACGATTCTTCTTTATCTACTGCTTCTTGGTGCACCAGATCAGGCTTAGGGCCTTTTTCCTTAATTTCAATTTCAGACAGTTTAGCTGTATCTTTCATATGATTAGATTCCAATTTTGCACATAGATCAGGTTCTTGATGTAATGTAAAGAGAATCTTTTCTGGATCTTCTTTATTCTGCTCTGAAACTAATTCAGTGATATGACCTCCTAATTTACTCTGATACTCCTGTTCCACTTGCCGAGCAGCAGAATCCATATCATGTTTTATAGCATCATAGTCTGGTTTGCAGGACAATTCTGTCTTATCTATATTTGCAGCAACATGAATAGCATTTTCCTTTTCTTTAATTAATGAAGATTTTTTTTCTGGCTCAACTAGAGTTTTATCATTAACATCTACTAGCTCTGAACCAAGCTTTATTTCATGTTCAGTATCTTCAGGAAAAGATACTTCTTTAGCATCAGCTTGCTCCTCACTTTTTTCTAACACAGTATCTAATTTATCAATAGCTTTTCTCTCTTGTTCAAAGTCCTGGCCCCAAATTGTGGAGTCCTCAGAAACCTCTTTTTCTTCACAGGCTCTCTCAGCTGCTGCCAACTTCACTTCTATCAATGAGAGATCTGTAACTACACCTCTCCTCATTTTCTCCTCATAAGAACAGGTTTCTCCTGCCAAATTCTCACTGTCCTGAACTGGAGATGGTAATGGTACTGTGTATTTATTGAAAACACAGTAGCCTAAATCTTCTATTTGACTGTCAGCTTTTAGAGTCATGTGATTTTCATCAGTCATAAGCTGCTGAACTGCAGAGCTTTCCTCAACAACCACCTCTGAAAGAACAGATTTTCGTTGTGCTACCTCTGTATCTGCACTCACAGATGCTACTCTTGACCTTGTGCCAGCCAAATCTAACATTTCAGGTAAGTCAGGAGCCATTACAGTTCCATTTTTGTAATAATTTTTAGATAAGAAAGGTGATTCATATAAAGGCTCCACCTGAATCTCTCCTGATTCTTTAAATTTAGACTCTGCTAGCCTCTCTTCTTCTTCTTCTTCTTCTTCTTGTTCTTCTTCTTCTGCTTCTTCTTCTGCTTCTTCTCCTTCTTCTGCTTCTTCACTACCTTCTGTTGGAAAGGGGGGAGCTTTTTCTATTCCTGGGGTGGTGGCGGGCAAGTAATCATCACCTTCATCTCCACTAGCCGTATCTAAAATATCTGAACCTAAAGGTGAAAGATCATGAGCACGTCCAAAGTTAAATCCCAGTGCTATAGAGTCTAAACAAGACATTGGGAGATTAATTGACATACTCCTCTGTTCTATAGCGGATCTTCCACCAAGCCCTAAGCTCCTGCTGAGAGTTAAGTCATCTTTATTTTTACTGTGGAGTTCTCTCTTATCACCATACACATTTGGATCAATAGTATACATTCTTTCTGGAGGGGAGCTAGGTTCCTTAACATCATCTTCTGGGAAACTCTGGGCAAGGGTACTGTATCCAATTTGATGAGCAGGTGGACTGGGCTGCTGGTGTGCTTCTGCCTGATAGTCATCAGTCTCCTTTTCAGATACTAGGGAATTTTTATGGTAAATATCATAAATCTGGTCTTTTGAATCACTCAATTCGTAGTAATCATTGCCTTGTTGTACTTTATCACCCTTGATAACTTCATCTTTAAGAGTGGAAGTTTCAAAATATGTAGACATACCTGATTTATCTTCTTCTATCCTTGTTTGGTGGGGATCTGAATCTGTAACAGAAAACACTTTACCTTTACCTTCTTTTTCAGAACGTTGGTCTTCCTGAGGCACTTTATGTGCTTCAGATGGGGCTTTCTCTATTGGTTTATGTAATGCAGTGGTATCTAAACTCTCTTCATATTTTTCAGGAAAAAAATCTTTACTGAATCGGCCTGCCATGACCTCAGCACCATGTGTTTTCTCATCTTTTTTAATATTCCATGTTGTTGATTCCCCAGTTATCCCCAAATCTTCTGCTTTGTTTGCATCATATGCTTCTTTAGGATCAATGTCTTTCCCCATAACTTCTTTACCCAGAATGGTTGGTTTTTGGTCACACACAACAAAAGGTTGATTATCTAATTCTCTGAGCCTCTGTCTACTAGACATGGAGTATCTCTCTTCATCACTTTCATCCTCGGTCATATCTTTCTCTTCTTCCCAAACGGGAACCTGACTTGGAGTTTGTTCTACAATGGCTTGTGAGGCACTTGTAGACACCATTGCAAAATCTACTTCCTGTATTTTTATGTGCTCTTTGTTCATTGTTTGATCTTTTGAAAGGTCTTTGGTAATCTCTGTAATAGCAGACTTTTGTGTTGTTTTGCTACTCTCTTCTGGTTTAGATGTATGTCGAACACCTGGTAAGGTTTCAGGAGAAAAGTCACTTGTTACAGTGCCTATGTCTACTATAGATTCTGAGGGCAAAGAAGAACCAATGCTTGCAGGAGAAGTACAGTCATTTTTTGTTATAGTCATCTGATCATCTTTATATTCCAAGGGTGATGCTTCTGTTGTAGGTTTCTCGGGCTCTGTGGCCTTTTCATCTAGTGAACTTTTCTTATGCAACTCTGTTGACAAATCTCTTTGCTCTTGAGGTGCGGAAGCCTTCTCTTCTTTCTTTCGCAGAGTGGCATCCAAAGTTTCTCCCAACTGAGATGGGAATGCCATCTCTTCTTCTGTGAGCTGTGGTTCTCTCATTTCTATAGTCTCTGTTTTTGCTGGCTGTGGAACTAAGGCATCTTGGATTAGGTGCTCACTGGGTTTGCTTCCTTTCTCTTCTTCCTTGGTGCTCAAGGGTGCAGCTGCGAAAAGGCTCGTACCTTCCAGTCCATGGATTTCCATCTTCGAGGCTGAAAGTAAATCTGTAGTTGTTGCATTGGATTTTAGAACAGTTTACAGAAAGCACTTATAAAAGTAGTCTATAGCATAATGTGGCATGGCAAAGTCATAAAAATATGGCTACATGCAACTAGAAATACAAATTAGAGATCTGCTTACTTTATTATTGTTTTACTCTCTCAGTGCACTATTAATAATCTTATATTGATAAACCTAGCTGTATTTTGTTATATTTGTAACCATTATTAGATTAAAAATAAATCCAACTTCACCTTAGAAAACTTTACCATGCAGTGAAGGTGAGATAAGATTCTGGAATATAACAAATATGAATATGCATGTGTGTTATACATACACCTATGTATGAATATGCATACATGTATGTATGTGTGAATGCATTTATGTACTATATTTAAATTTCAAAGTCCTAGATCCATCCAACATTATTGCTTTTGTCTGCCTCTGGCCAAATCATGGTACAACTGAAATGGACTTTTCACACAAATTGGGGAATGAGGGGACTGCTTTTTAAACACATTTAAAAAAAATTCTAGTATCATAAAACTGTTCTTCAGAAACACAAGATTATGATAGAGTGTTTATGCCTACAACTTTTTCATACAAAATCAGTCTACTGCAACTCTGAAACATTGCTGAAAAACCAAGACTGAATATTTAACATTTAAAAATAATGGAATCCAATTATTTATCTTTGTGTATATTACACATTAACATTTATTGTATGACTGTTGCAGGCTTTGACAGTGACTCAGAAGCAGCGTTCCATATTTCTCTCAACGCCAAGGACAATACCTCACTGCTATTCATTCAAGCATGCATATCTTTCCTTGGACTTTCATGAAACCTGAAGAAAATATAAATTAATTTTAATAAATCAAGTTCT
>JANHFP010009149.1:237530-247599 GCA_032468135.1 Calamaria suluensis
AAAAGAACTTTGATTTGAACTATTCAGATTCTGAGTTTTACTTTCCTAGTCATGCCTAGCCTAAAGAGGTCTGACAAGAAGCTTCTCCCGGCGCTCCGGGGTGGGGGATGGAGCTCTGGCCAGCCTACGCACCCCCAGGAGCAGCCCCAGAGCCCACGGAGTGGCTCCGCTGCTCCGGGGCAAGCTGGAGCTGCTGCAGAAGCTTCTCCCGGCGCTCTGGGGCTGCGGAGGCCGGCCGCAGCTCGAGCTTCCGCCCAGGAGCAGCAAAAAAAAAATTGAAAAAAAATTCACAGGGATCGGTTCGCGTGACGTCATCCGGTCATTACTACCAGATCGTGCGAACCGGTGCGAACCGGGAGGAACCCACCACTGGTCCTGATGGAATATGTGCCTACTTTCTAAAAAAAACTCTCCTCTGCCATTGCCAAACCACTAAGCATCATCTACAAAGCATCTTTCAGAATGAGCTCCTTGCCAAACATATGGTCTCTAGCTACAGTTATACCCATCTACAAAAATTGTGAGCCTAGCCTTGTTGAGAATTATTGACCAATCTCCCTTTGCTGTGTCACCGGTAAGGTCATGGAATCCATAATCAGCCATTTCATCACCCTCCACCTAGATACAGACCACCTACCCTCTGATAAACAATTTGGTTTTAGAAAAAATGTATCATGTAATCTCCAACTCATACACTATAAAAATCTCTGTACCTCTCAACTAGACCAAGGCAAAGCAATACACGTGATTTACATTGACTTTTGCAAAGCCTTTGACTCAGTAGTGCATGATAAACTTCTGAAGCTTCAATCATATTTTACTAGAAGAGTACTCAAATCATCTGCTCGAAATAAAATTCCCTATACTACCAGGCTTCAAATGTTAGATCTGGACAGCCTTGAACTATGTCATCTATGTTCTGATCTATGCTTAGTTCATAAGATTATTTACCAAAATGCCCTACCTATAAATGAGTATTTTAATTTCAACCACAACATCACAAGGGCTAGCAATAGATTAAAATTCAATGTAAATCGCTCTAATTTAGACTGTAGGAAGTACGACTTCTGTAATAGAATTATAAATGTCTGGAACACCCTATCTGATCCTGTTATTAGTCTCGCTAATCCCTGTGCTTTTTCCCTTAAACTGTCTACTGTGGACCTTTCACACTTTTAAGAGGTCCTTAAGGGGGCATACGTAAGTGCACCTGCATGCCTACTGTCCCTGCCTTACTGTTCCCATCCATTTGTAATCATCCTATGTGTTTATGGCTACGTTTTGCCTATTTGTATATTTAATTGTGCCAATTTCTGTGCCAATGTCTATGTTTATACCGTTACTTGTTTCCTTGTACTTGTTGACAAATTAAATTAAATTAAATAAAATAAATAAACATTTGAGTTGAAATTTTGTTCAAACATTTGGAAATGGTGAAGCCGGTAGTTGTCTGTTTGCACACTTGCATAGCAAGATAGAGCAATCAAATTTATGTAATATCTCTACCCATAACTTTAGTACATCAAATCAATCTTCTCATTAACATTAATGCCAAGATTAGTATTTTGAGGGAAGGATGAAATAAACCAGGTGGGCACAACAGATAATATTTTGATTATTTTATTGTTACTCTCTATATACATACTTTTGTAAATGGAGAAAATGTATTTAAATAGCTTAACATATCAGAATCATAAACACATCTCAACTAAGATAAAATATGCACATTATATACATTATATAATCTGAAAATATTTTATGGTTAACTTAATTTTAAACATTTTGATTCAATTATTTTTCCAATTATAACAGAAAATTTTCCGGAGTGTATTAAACAATGCCCACTGTTTAGATAGCAGCAATATGGACCACCTATTAAGTTGTGTGATATGCACATAACCCCTTCTTACTATATCTAACAGAATAGTTAATAAAGTATATCTTTCTCACAACTGTAGACTTGGACAAAAAGGTAATCTATACACATCAAAATTAAAAGGAACTCATCAGAGTGAGCACAACTTGAATACTGTTTAAAATATTTGTTTCCAGAATACTATCGTAACACCTCACCTTAATTTAAAGGGTAATAAACTAAATAGCCTATCAAGATTTGGGGGGGGGGCGAAGATACCCTACAAATTTCTGATATAAAATGTTGAGTGATGTTATTTTTTTCAAAATGTAAAGAAGTTGTTATTAACAGAATTTGAAATATTATGGACAATCTTCAGAATAATTCATTTAAAAAAGAAAAAAAACTGCTTTGCTTTCTAGATAAGGTGCTCCTGAATACTTTTGTATGATGCAGAATTCCAATCACCATTAACTCTGGTTGGAAGTTACATCAGCTGGGTGTATTGTGTAAAGTGTGTGTGGTGTACATCTCTGTGCTGCAATTGTGGCAAGGAAGATCCTTTACGAGTTGGAATATGACATTTTCAGTTGTTACTTGTGTATTAATATGCATATTCATTACTCACAACTAGATACAAATATTCTGTCCTTTGGATAATTAGCAAAAGAAAGTCACTTCATGCTACATTTTGTTTTTTAGAGTCAGGCAAAACATTTGTTTCTAATTACTTTGTACCAGCTAAATACTAACACTGCTGTTTAAGTAATGAGTAATTAAGGAATGTGTTTTTTCATCGATATCAAAGCTAATGATCTTTTCTCAATAGTTCTAAATAAATAAATAAATAAAATGAATATAAACAGAATAAAAAACTTGGTTATAAACATTAATTTATTCAAATCGTTATCTGGTTTCATATAAAAATCTTTACTATTTCAGGCATAAATTTAAACAAGACTAGCCACAAAAGCAGATTTAAGATTTAACTTCCCCATGAAAAATCCAGCCTACAACCTAAATGCACACATGCATCATCAACTGTCTCTAAGCCATAATTTAATGACTTCCTGGAATGCTGTAACTTTCCATAGGCTAGGTTAAATAGTGCAGGTTTAAGGCTCCTGGCTGCAACCAGAAGTGAAATTAAAAGGGAAAACTACCTCATGTCAACCAACTACTTGGACTCAAACCAAAAGGTAGGCAATCAGTAAGGCTACAAATCTGCTTAATGACACATCTTTTTTTTAATATAGTATATAGTAAACATTTTGTATTTACAAAAAATACTAAAAAAGTGCTTTCAATTTGTAAAAGTACCCAAATCTTTACCATGAAGTTTAATTTGCCACCCACCCAACATCCTTTCTTGTTCAGAGCACAATTGCAAATGTTTTGTGTGCCAAAAGAACTACTGTTTTAGCAGCCTAATTTATTAATACAACCTGAGTATGTGCAGCACAGCAACATCAATAGTACATTTCTCAAATGGTGCTAAAATGAGGCTAATGTTTTTATCAGGTAGCTATTAGTTACTGAATTAAAAAAAATCTTATCAAAAACATCCCGATATTTTGCTGTGACAAAAAGAGAGAATGGAATAGAGTTAAAGGCATATTTTAAAGTAATATCTAGTTGTCTGAGACCATTTGACACTCAACATGGAGGCTCCATTTGAGAAAATTTACCTTTGGGACACATAAATATTTGAATCTGAACTTTTCTGAAATTTGTATGAAGCCTAAATTAGAATTCAGAAAGAGAAGTAGCCCTCCAATAAAACATCAGACCATACAAAAACTTTACAACATTAAAAAAGGGCTTCAAATGAGCATATGGGATGTATGAAATGATTAAAATAATCAAAATACTGCTCAAAGGAAAGTTGCAAAATAAATCCAGTGCATAACGAATTACACAATATACAATAACACTTACAAAATTAACTCCTACCACAGGGTCAGCACTATTAACAGACTGTCTTGGTTCCTCATAATTAAAGACAATGGTATCAAACCTACAATCGGAGGGGCCAGCATGCCCCCTATTATAAGGACCACTGTTCCGATTGTCCACAAAAGCCACTGGTTATTCAGTGCATCAATACAAGGCTGTGTAATTTCTGGAAAGCTCCCCCTTGGTCCCAGACTTGTCTACTTCAGGTTTTGTGAAAGTAATGCCCTGATTCAGAGAACCAAATGCTTCTTCCACTGCAGTGCTGACATCTCAAGGGCAAATTCATAGGGCAAGAAAGCCAGGCTGCAAAGGCTGTAGCAGAGGACTCTTGAGTTGCTGTTTGTTGTCAGAGGCAAGCTGAGGAAGACAGTCCTCTGTTATATCATTTTTGAATCAGAAGAAACCATTCCATTGCACCACTTTATCTTAGCAATTGAGGCCCAGGCCTGTCCAATGATCTGGCACCATCAAAAAGTACTTATCCATTGCTTCACAAAATCTAGTACGGTACAATTCTGGAGATACCACAGTTGGCATTTTACCTAATAATGCAAATGAAGAAAAAGACATTAGACAATGAAACAGCCAATAGGAACATATTTAATTAATTATTTATATTTATAAATAATTTAATTAATTAATTAATTAAATTTTATTATTACACCACCAGCTTTGTATTCTGAACATCATTAAAGCCATAGAAGTAGGAACAAAGATTATATTTGCCATTGTGGACACTGCAAAACTATATTGGGTAATTGAACAGTCTGTAATAGAACTAAATAGTGAAACTCAACTGAAATATTTGGTGATAGGCTTCTAAATAATAAAAGTTATAAACAATGCTTCTTTATAAGCCATTACCTTTACATTTAATATCTATTTAGACCTTAATTCCACAACTAAATAAAGCACACATTTCATAATCTTGGTAGCTTAACACTGTAAACCATCAGTCAGCATTCAAAGGATCTTTGAAAATAATAAATAATACTTTAAAAGTATCTAGTATTTGGTGGCTGGGAAAGGAGAAAATGCAATCAATATTGATTAGAAAAACTTTTTGGACCTACCTTGTCCTCCTAAGATCCCTGTTGACTTCACCACCATTTCAAGTTTTTTATCCCAAGTGAATGTGCGAATGTAATCTTATGTAAACAAAAAGTGCATAGAATTAGATAACTACACAAAGAACACTTTGATATCTTTATTGCCTTTCCTAGGTATTATGAGACTGCAACCAAATTTTAGCAGTTTGTCAAAATGCCTTTTAAAGGAAAAATTATACTTAAGATTATAAATTTTATACAATAACAATTCATTACACTCAAGGGATACTCAGAGAAGTTGTCTCCAAAATAAAACATGTTTTACAATGGGCAACAAAGATGAACCCAACCTCAAAAGACTAAGATTTCCATTTTACAACATAGCCACCACAAGGAGACTATTCCCCAGGGTTACATATCGAGAATGCCTACTTACTTTATGTTTTGAGTTGAATGAAACAAACTTTATAAAAGTGTATGAAATTTATATTAAGCTAGATCTTGAGGACATTGCTATAATCTAACTGCAGGTAGTCCTTGACTTACAATCACCTAGCAACTGTTCTACATTAAGGGCAACACCACCACCCCTCCATAGCTACTGACAACCAAGTCCCGAACTTATGGCCACACTGCAGCATTCCCACGGTCATTTGCCCTTATGTCTGAGTGCAGCAACTCTGCAGTGACACTCCCCCTGGCTCTTCATAGGCCTTGGGCCTGCTTCACATCCCACCAGGTCCCATACTCTCCTCCTCACTTACCTTTTAAAGATCTCTGGAGCTCCAGAGCTTGGCTTAGGGAAGGAGGACAGGTCGCTTTGTTGTTGGGCTATGTGTCATGATCCCAGTGACCATTTTTGGGACACCTGCACTGAATTATGGCCAGTTGGAAAATGGCATCCCCTTCTGGGATTGTGCCACATAGCCCAGCAACAGAGCGGCTTTCTTTGCTTCACTAACCCAATCTCTGGAGCTCCAGAGATCTTTGAAAGGTAAATCCAGAATGGGCAACGTGGAGTGAGGAGGGGTGTGTGGGGTGCGGTGGGGTAGGAAGCAGAGCCAAGGCATGTGGGGATCACAAGAGGTGGAATTAAAAGCAAAGGACACCTCAGGAGTTGGGGATGGCCTTTTCTAGGCCTTCCAGAACCTCTTTCAGGGCCCCTGAGGCACCTCATACTCTACTTAATGATGTGCTTGTTTGTTTAATGACTGTACTAGAGAAAGCAGGATGGTGGAGTCATGAAGCAACCATGTGGGAACATTACTTAACAGCCATCATGACTTCTGACCATAATATGCAGGCTCCATTTCAGTTGTGAGCCAAGGATTACCTGTATTTGACTAGAGTATTGTCAAGACTGGTTTACAACATCTAGAAAATCATTTCTCATTCCATCACTTTCCTTGTAACACTTTTTTATGTAATAGAGGTAGTCAGGCCACAACTGATCTAAGTAGAATATCAGCCAACCCAAATAATCTGCTTTATGTAAATCAACCGTTTATGGGCAATCACACCTTGGTAACTTGCAGACAAAGGTAACATACCGATAATTCCAACAACAAGTTCATTAGTGGTATCATCCCTGCCCACGAGAAGAGAATAATCAATGATGAGATGGCTGGAGAGGAAGTAAGAATCACTGTGGATGGAAGCCTTCAACACAGCCTTGGAGTGAGAACGGATGTACAAGGGATTATCACGCACCAACTTCAACAAATTTTCATCCAGCAGAACCACATCACAACTTTCTTTTCCTGTGTCTGTTTTCACATTTCTATTTCGCAGAGAACCTTTCAGGTCAAAAACCTAATGGTAAAAAGAAACAAAAGTTAATTTGTTTCAAGAGTTAATTTATGTAATTAAAAAAATATATACTATACATATTACAGAGTTTGTAACTTACAGTATAAGCTTGGCAATTTTTAAAAAAGCATAATTACTTTCTCGTGAGAGCAGCAGTGTGTAAACTTAATAAATATTTTAAGAAATAAATGTAATTCCCATTCCAACTAATTGTACAACACCTCTCTACACTAAAAGCTCACATGGCTACTTCTGATACCACAACATCCTTTACTTAGAACGTATTTAAATCTCTGTTAGATTATCAGTGCAATCAGTACTGGTTATGTCTATATCTTTACTGATAAAATGATCAGAATATTTCTTAGTAAAAATTAGATTCCTGGCACCTATTTTCCCCACAGCAATGGGGGAATTGATCAAGTCCTTCCTGCTGTGTTCTGCAATTTCCAATAATTAGGGAGCAGATACACCCCTGCTTCAATGTGTGAAAATGCTATTGTACCCATAATCCTGCCTGCCCTTTGGCAATGAAAGCAGCAAAAAGGGCTTATTTCATTGCTTCATTGCTTTCATCAGAGCCTCAAGTAGTGATTCAATAGAACTGTTCTAAATAACCCTGGGATCAGTATCATTTGCTCCAGTCAGTTTTATTCTGCAATCTTCACACTTCTGCTAGGATAGATTTTCAGAGCATTTTAAAGATGGAACTATGATTGTTACAGGTGGCAGCCAGGAACCAAGTGTCCATTGCCTGGTTGGTCAAGTTCATAAAATCAGTTCTACTTTTTTCAGCCTAAAATGTGCATCCAGATGCTAGTAATTTGGTCAACTTCTCCTTTGTCCATGGGTTGTTGCATGCATCATTTCATGATGGGATAATGGCTGCTGCCTTTAAAGGGGCAACTGAATGAACCTTCCTGAAAAGAAAATAACTTCTCTGGTCCCTGGATTACCTATGTTGCTCGGTTTATACAGCAGCAGTAAACTGACTACATGCCCATTTGGGGGAAAACTGAGCTTTCAGGTCTGTTGTACCTTGAATTCCAGCTTGTTTACAGGGCAGAAAAGGCTTTGGTCACTCTGACCTTCAATAGGAAGGTAGGGGAGAGAATATAACACCTCAACTCTACCACTTCTGATGGTATTCTTGAAGAACATCCCATAGATTTAGGGCACTTTCAGTCATTATTTCCATTCCTCTCTGTGTGATGGATCCCAGGGAACAATATTGGCAATCTTATTATGGGGAATCTCAAAGAATCATCCTCTTTCTAGTGCTATTCAGGGTCTACATGAAGCCATGTGATATGATTATGAAAGAATTTGGAGGATATGTGAATCACAGTCAGGGCTATTTCTCTCATTGATGTGAGGCCCTGCATAAGTCAATCTGTCCTTAACTGTGATAGTGGACTGGATGAACTAAAACTAAAACCCAGCAAAAGGAGTAAGGGTAAGTGGTTCCTGAGTCTAAGAATGAAGAAAATGGCCTGCTTTAGTGGAGGACATGTGCCTCTGAAGGAACCCAGTTGCAGTTAGGGATATTATCAAATCCCTCATTGTCATTAGAGGAGCAGGTGATCTTTATATCTAGGAATGCTGACTGTCAACTTAGAATGGTACTCCAACTCTGCCCCTTCCTGGTCAGGGAAAATTTGGCCAGAATGATTCATATACTGATAACCTCCTGAATGGATTACATTATATATTCTAAGTGATGCTGCCCTTGTAAAAAACCACTTCAAGATTCAATGCAAAAGGCAGTGGATAAATAACTTTAATAAAACTACATCAAGGTAGGGCATGTCAGAACTTCCCACTAAAGTTATTAAAGAGGAACAGAACTCTTAGGTGGAGATCCAGAGGAAAACATTGCCAGTATTCTCAATATTGTAATATTCTCAAATATAACAAGTTGCTATTAAAAGCAATAATCTTATTAAATCTTTCAGTGGGAAAAGACACAGCAACCAAGGAGAAAGACAACACTTCCCCATTTCTGTAAAAAAACACTTATTCACCTGAGCCATTTTTCTGCCATAGAAGAGGTTTTCCATGACTAGCAGATCAAGCTTCTTTTCTGTGTTGTTCTGAGAGTTTTTATAGCCTATTCGATAAACCCCAAGAATCTTGGCCAAAGCTGTGGGTTTCTGAAACAAAGTGTTAATGTACTCATCAATTGCTCAAGGTTCTACTCCCCAATGCAAATATTCATCTATATTTATTAAGACAGAATACAGACACAAGTTAAAAAAAATACAAAGAACTACACAAAGTCACCAATGTCTTCCTTCAAAATGCATTTTCAGTTGGTATCATTCAAAGGTAAGTCAATAAATAAGTAACTAAGCTATGTTTCTTTCTGTTCAATATTTCTGTTTAATTCTGATGCTTCGTTCTTGGTTTTAAAGGCAAGGGATAAAATATTCCATAAATCTTACCTTTTGTTGAACTGCATTAGTAATGTATGTGAAGTAATGTGGGGCAAAGTCGAGGAAGGACTGAACTTCCAGGCGAGGCATTTGTTTCAAGATGAATCGGTCATCTAAAGAAGAAAATATGTTGATATGTTGCGAAGACATAGCTATGCAATTCCTCCAAACATCATCAGTGAAAAGCAGAAGGATTTATCTGATTCATGTGTTATCTCTAGCTACTGAGATAGCTAGTCGTACATCAGAGTTGTCTGCATGCCATAACAAGGAAGTGCCCGTGTCTATGACGTATTGAGAAGTTAGCTACCTTCAGTCACATAAAAAGCAGCTCCTGATTTCCCTCCTCTTGCCTGCCAAGGCAGTGAGTGAGAGAGAGAATAGATAAAATCTTCTTCACTACTTCCAAGAATCACTTCACGCATTTTATGGAACTCCCCTGCATAGTAAATCCTGCAGTAAAACTTGGCATTAGCATCAGAGAATTCTGCAAAAAAACAAAAAATAAAATTTATTTTTTTAATTAAATAAAGGAAATTCCATTTTCTAGATTAGATAGATGCTTATATTATTTTCCTAACTCAGACCAGAAGAAAATGTATGTTCTTCATCAGAACTTTTTGATTTCAACTGTGCAATAGTAATCTGCAATATGTGAGTATATATGTACAAAGAGAAACCAATATACAGCTGCCTTTTCTCTTTTTTAATAATCAAATTTCAAACTCCAGGCAACCTAAATATGTACTCAAAACCCTCAAAAAATCTCTCTCGTTTTTAAAGGTTATCTAACAGTTTGGTGGCATGTTGCAATTCAAGAGCCAGTCATTGCAGAGGTGGCAGAAAATGTCCACCTCAACAAAGTTTATTGAGGCTTTTATAAAGTTACAGAAGGAAGAAAACTGAGGGCACAGATACAGCTTTGTAATTGATGGGGGTTGGTGAGGTCTTCTGGTCATCTCCCT
>JANHFP010009149.1:264960-279137 GCA_032468135.1 Calamaria suluensis
TCACGGCAGCAATATTACATACCTTGCAGGACTCCGAACCCTCTGGACGTCTGCACTGCTCTTCTTCCCTTCCGCCGCTGGCCTTTAATTCCCTCCCCTTGGTCAGGTCTCCCCCCAGACCATCCCTCCCTAACCCCTTTAAGAATTTAATTAAAAATTTCCTTAAATTATATTTTGGCCCCTTCCAATTGTCCTTTTTCCCCTTTTGCCCCCACACCACTCTCTTGACCTTTAGCCCTTCATTGAGGGTGTGTGGGGCAAGGACTAGGGGCCAACCTAGGGAAGGGGGGGCATCCCCTAGTGTCCGTAGTGTCCCGGGAGAATATGATAGTCTTTTTCTGGGCACAATAATGCTCTTCTTAGCCCCCAGGCAGACAGGTCCCAGTCCAATCAAGCACAGCTGGAAAAAGTGTTCCAGTGATGGTAATAATGATAGGCCTTCAGAATGACCACAAGGCCTAGATATTAGGATGTTAAAGATGTTAAAAATGGTGGCCTGTCCCCTCGGCATCTTCCCGGTAGCTTGACGACAGTGGCACTTCTCCTCACCACCCCACTCTCACTTAGGGTGGCTGGCAGCCCAGCAATGATCCCAAATAGTCCTCAAGCGGTCAGGTCTCTTCTCTAATGTTCTGTACATCACCCCAGCTCAGAATCACTGCCATCACTACCAGATCGGCCGAACCTGTCCAAACTGGGAGCATTTCACCTCTGCTCTTAACTGAACTCTGTCCAGTGTTTTGGGTTCCCATGAAGCCCTGTTCTTTGGGCTACTGAAGGACCATTCAATGGGAAAAAAAACAATGTAGAGAATAAAGCATAGGAAGAGAAAAAGAAGTTGGGGTCTCAAAGAGCCCTCTCCCTCAGGATTATAAAAACCCTGTGTTGTGTAGTAGTAATACTGTAGTAGTTGTTGTTGCTGCTGCAGTAATAGTAGTAGTAACTGCATGTTACAAATCAGTAAATGGCAAGCCTCTAAGGAATATTTCCTATTTCCCCATCAAATAGAAGATAATTATTTAGGGCACACATTAAAGTAATTAAAGTAAATAAAATTAGTATCATACCATGGGCTAACACAGGCACCTGGAGCATTGCCAGATTGGGCTGAAGAACTACTGAACAAAACACATAGTCTCTGATGGTTTGCACAGCTAAGACAGTCCACCTGGGAAGACATGTAAATGTAAAACAATTATTATGTTAGCAATGGATGGACTCAAGTATAATGTTTATGAGTACACTGATGGAAGATCTGAAGAGCCAGATTGGGTACAGCAGGTTTATCTATGTGGTTGTTAAGAATCAACACCTATCTGATGGCACATAAACCATAATCAATATTTATATACATACATATCCATCATGCCTTTCAAGGTAAGCAATAGTATACCAAGCAGAGTAAAGAAGTAAGAAAAAAGTTCAAGAGAAGAAAATGAAACATAGCTGCACCATTTCTTATACCTATAACTATAATATTAAAAAAATAATTTGACTTTATGTAAACTAAATATTTACAGGTATCAGAAATGTAGGAACAGAATTTGGGATAGTGCTATTTCAAACATGATAAACTTTTAAGATATCTGAACTACACAATTCAATTCTTAAATGTATGTGAAATCATTGCTTCATGTCTCTCTCCATTTCTTTTGCAGCAATCATACCCTTGCCATGTACAGCAGGGCTTAAAATTTCAAGTCTAGACTTACTAGCCAGGCAAAAACCTTACTCTCTACCAGTTGCTCCACTAAACCTTGCACAGGTCCGCCACCAACCCCGCCACCAACTCATGAAATTACCCCGCCACCAGCTCATGAAATTACATTTTATCCTAAGGAAAAATAATGACACACCAAAATAATGACACACCTTCAGATGTTCTTCTCTAACTTGCACATGACAGTTAAAAGAGTCAGGAGAGGTCATGGGTTGAGTAAAATGTGGTGAAACTCACTTAACAACACTTGATTAGCAACCAAAATTTTGGGCTCAATTGTGGTCATAAGTCAAGGACTATCTCTGCCTTCCTCTCCATAGCAGCTTTGTCCTAGTAAACCCTAGTGCCAGGGTTTGTGATTCTTCTTCTTCTCTCTTTCTCTCTCTCCTTTCCTCCTCCTTTCTCTTTCTTTCTTGTCTCTCTCTCCTTCCTTCCTTCCTTCCTTCCTTCCTTCTCCTTCCTTCCTCTTTCATTCTCTTTTCCTTTCTTTGTTTCTTCCTCTCTCTCTCTCTCTTTCTCCTCCCTCCCTCCTTCAAAGTCTGGGAGAGTGAGAAGGCAGCAGTGGAGGAGGAGGAAGGGTATCCCAGAACTCACTGGGACTTTTAAAAAGTGGCTTTTGCCGCAGAATGGGAGGCAGAAGCGGTGGCGGCAGGGGAGAAGGGGCATCCCCAAATTCTCCGGATAGTTTTTCTGCGCGCAGCAGGCATGGGGACAGCGGAGAAGGGTTCCCAAAGTCCCCAGGGAAGTCCCAGCTGAAGGTGTGGGAGGGATCAGGGAGTTCCTGCGCCCCTCACCTGTTCCTTGTGCCCAGGTGAAAGCCAGGAGGGGTTGGGGAGCCAGTCAGGGGCATGGCAGGGTCACAGGAAAGGGAGTTTTAGCTTCTGACACCGCTGTGGCAAAGATGAAGGCAGAAGGCAAAACTTGGCTGCACCACTGCTGGGCTCACCAGAAAGGAATTGCCACTCACCAAATGGAAGCGGGTGAGAGGAATTTTCAAGCCTTGCATACTTTCTTTTTCAGTTTAAACTCTTTCTTTGTCTAATATGAGGAACATAGGGATCCATGATTCAATGTTTATTTTTAGAAACTGTAAAGGGACCGCCAAAATGCTTTGTTATTTTTCAACTGAGCAAAATTTCAACATCTTTGAAGTACAAGCCAGTCTGGTGTGGGTTAAAAAAGCCCCATAAGTTCATTTCACTGAGTGACTAGCTCCAGAGATTTCCTTGGAGTTCTACAGAAAATAGTATCAAAACATACTATCACATACATACTCTATTTTTCTCTTGAAATACTTTCCCATTCAGCCAAATGCCTATTCAACACCTTTGTTTCTAGGTGCCTTATACTTTTTCAAGGAGCAAAAGGCATTCTGAGATTATCATTACAGGTTACGACCACTCATTCAGCAGCTATTCAAAATTTTGATGGTGCTGAAGGCAAAGAACTTATGACCAATCCACTTAATTGTGGCAATCACAATGTCCCCATGGTCATGTGATTGCTACTTGTGACATTCTGTGCTGGCTTCCCATAAACAAAGTCAAGTGAAGGTCATCTTCCACCACCCTTTTTTCCCAAGGAGTCCTACTAGAATATGAGATTCCAAGGATCTCATAGTTCATAGCACCCCTGCCCACCCACATCCCCTACCAGCTCACCTGTGCTCCCTAGTGCCTGCCATGGTGCCCAATAACCTACTTGTGGCACCTGTGTACCCCACCACACTCCTAAACTAATGTTGCTTATGTTTCATAATCATATTGCTTAGTAATAGTAGTTCTGGTCTTACCAAACCAAGATTAAAACATTATGTAGAGGGTTGTGCAAGAGTAGAATTTAATTTCAAACATTCCTGAAAACAATACTTTGTTGGAAGATATTTAGAAAATTTTATTCCTTAGATTTCCAGAATCCACCAAACTACTTGAAATATTCACTCACTTTTTGAGGCAATAGAGATTCACTCTGAATGAACATTTTTTCATCATCTTCCATCTTGACTCCTAATTTCACAGCTGATGCTTCTTTAGATTGAACAAATGGGTCTGCATTTTTCTGCACAATCCTTCCTCCTCTGGCTCGGAAGTCAGCGACCATTCTGGCCAGGTTTGTGCTGCTGTTCAGAGGCTCAGCAATTCTGGTGCTAACAAGTTCATGGGAAGGTAGAATCTGGGTAGGCTTGGCCTGGATGCTTCCATTCATCCCTTGTAGTCCAGAGAGATCCCTTAACAACTGTTTCTTCCTTCTGATATCCAGTTCTTTGTACTCCTTGTTGAGCAGAGGAGAAAAAAAAACTTGCTCTGAGAAATATTCTCTAGTGGGACATCTCATGCCTCTCTCTGTTAACAGAAATGGCTCACGGAATGAGATTACTGGGGAAATACCGAGAATAACATCCTTCAGTTCTTGCTTAAATGCTAAAGAAAAAGTTTTCAGGCGATCTTCAGAGGAAGTCACTTCCTCTGTGATATACAACCCAGTGTCATCTTGCAAAGGATCTCTAAACTCCCTGGCCTCAATTTTAGGTTCCTCGTAGTCATTAATTACCCCTAAAGTTTCCAGTTGTTCAGTATCTAGGATTCCTAGTTGTTGTTCAGTCAGGTCAAGAGGTAAAAGGGCTTCAGGAATTATTTTTGTTCTGCATAACAAATCCACCAGGGGGTACACTTGCTGCTTTTGGGGAGCAACTTCTTGTAAATCACTATTGATCTGGTCATCATCTTCTGTCAAATTCCGTTGTTCATGGAAGCCTATCTCATCTACAGACATAGATTCAGATATAACAGGCAGCTTATCTGAGGCTACATCAGCCTCTTTTCCTGCTGTGTCAAATTCTATGTTCAGGAGATCTTGCTGCCCATCTTCTTCCCCTTGTTCTTCCATCAGACTCTGGAAGGAACCATTTTTGCTCAACTGAGGAGGCATGGCAAACTCGTCCATAAGGAAGGAGATCTCCAACTGGGAATGATAGGCCACACAGATCATAAAAATAAGGATCTCCTTCACTCGAGCCAATTCATACTCTCCTGCACCACGCAGCTTGACAGTGCAGCCCAGGTGTTGAGGGCAACCTTCAAAAAACATCAGAGTTTTGGTTTGCTCTGAAAGAAAAGAGAATGATACTTACTACATAATAACACTTACTCTCTCAACATAGAGTGGTGCTTTGACCAATTTTTATATTAGTCAAAGTTATTAATGGTTTGAAATGTACTCAAAACACAGTCAAATCAGAAATTCAATTGATTTCCATTATATCTTTCAATCCATCAAGTTCCAGAGTTTTACTTATAGATTGAACAAATACTTTTAAACTGTGAAAATAACATGAAATATAAGAACACACACAAATACACACAATGTAAAAGAGGATATAAATCTTTAGGTAACATCACTTGTTCTACCATTAATGTTTTGCAAAATAATGTTTGGTTAACTTTCCATAAAACCGCCAGGATAATACAGCAGAAGATACAGCTACTGAAAAGGGCGTCCTGGGTTTTAGCATGTTCTGTTTATGTATTTCATATGAACTGATTTTTTTTCTTCCACAAACTTATGCCATTGAGAAAGTGAGCTTTTGGTCCATTAAATATTTTTGTCACATCGTATGTTACCCTTCATTATTTAATTGCAGATGAGTAAGTACATCTTTTTTGAACATTTCTTATTTATAACAGTCTGTGCTCTGAGTTTGTACTAAACAGGCTTTATAGAGTGAATGTGTATTTATAGTAAGTCAAACAAATGTAAGTCATTATGGAGAAGAAAATGAGATGCATAAAAAGAAAAATCAGAAGATTAAATATAATTTCAATAAAACCAGCTAATGAACATTATGATTAGAAGGCTGAACCAGAAGACCTAATTTGTATCTTACTGCAAACAGGGCTTAGTAAATAGAAGAGGCAACCAAGCCTGCTACCTGTAAATAAGAATTCTGCCCTAACTTTAAGATGGCCATAAGAAAAGCACTGCATAAATTCCAGTGTTTTATTAATGTTGTCAACCAATCATATAACATTTATTTTATCTTCACATTAGTCTAGCTTTGCTGGCTGAGGAACTCTGGGAGTTGAAGTCCACAGGTCTTAAAGTTGCCAAGGTTGGAGACCCCTGGTCTAGACAGACAGACAGACAGATATAAGAAGATAACAGAACCTTTTCGCTTTACTCACCACTAGGTAACTGGAACACCTGAATATAAAATTTATGGCAGGTCCCAAGGTGTGGTTTGGTTAACAACTGATCCATTGACATCAATACATCTCCCTGGGTCATCCGACTTACTCGATCCAGAACATGCTGCAAAACATTCATAAGATAAAGACTGCTTTTGGCTTCTCATGTCTTTTCTTCTTCATCAGATTTATAGCCCACAGTTCCTCCCAAGAACATAAAGTGGTCATGCCAAGCACCCAAATTTTGATCATGTGACAATGGGAGCACTGCAACAACCATAACTTTGAACAACCATAACTCTGAACTCTTCATTCTTTTCTTTTTTAAAAAAAAAAGTTTCGCTTCTCATCCAAGCTGAAGAAGTCAGTTGCTTCTTCAAAAAGACCATTTGGGACAACTATGACCTGCATGACTGAGAATCTCCATAGGCATCAGCTCTAATTATAAGCCTGAAAAAAACTAGAACTGATCCAATCTAAATAAGATAAAATTCCAGAAAAATATAAAATTAAGCTTAGAAAGAGATTGAACTATGCAGTGGATAGAAAACATTAAAAATGGAATTGAAAGAGAAAGAGGAATCGGATTATTATGAAATTTGGAATGAATGGTACAATTGGGTGAAAGAAAGAGATAAAGAAGAACCAAATAAACAAAAGGGAGATTCTGCAGATTGATTGAGAATAATTTTATAAAATTAGGATATAAATTAATATTTATATAAATTTCTGTAAATAGAATATAGCCCAATGTCTACGTTGCAATGAGAAACCATGTAATATAATGTTTACATACCTGAATCCGTACTCAAGATGGAGTTAGATTCACAAGATGTGTTATGTAATGACATGTGTACTTAAGAACACACTTTTCTTCTTTTTTTCTCTCTTTTTTCTTTTTTTTTCTTGTGTGTTTTGTGGGTTGTGTTGTATTTTAATATAGATACATATAAGTATAGGGATGTTTATAAAGTAGTATTTACATGTATGTATGTTTGTGTTTTAATTTTAATAATAAATAAATATTATTTTAAAAAAGAGAACATTAAAAATTAAGGGAAGAGGACGCCAGAAAATACATTACAAAAAAGAAAATGAAGATCACATTAGCTATCAAACAAGGCCACAAATAACTAACATAAAGACAAGATAGACATCCAGAGAAACTAGAGAACTTAATGCAAACTTCCAACTAAAGAGATAAAGTGTATTTTTAATTCAGACTTGAATTCAGAAAACAAACCCAGAATGAAATATTTATGAAATAAGGGATATGATAAAAATATGATTTTTGAGAGATGAAGGGGGCTATATCAATTTGATATATAAAAACATTTAGCTTTGTGTCAATGTCATAAAGGACAAAGCATTAAAAAATGGAAGAATAGCAAGAAAATAGAAATGCAAAAGGAACAATACAGGGTACTTTAGGGGGTTTAATGTTTACTTCTTGGTTCAATCCGTTTCTAGAACTTTTAAACATTTTAATACAAATTTTGATTTCTGCCTAATACAATTCTTTTTATAAAAAATACCGTATACAAAATTTTTATATGTGCATTTACACAAAAAGAATGATTCATCTATACATTTCATTACATTTTACCATATTTAAGATGTGTGAACTTTTAATAATGTGGAAGCACTTTGAAGTACACAATCGTAATATAATTGAAAATGTTAGTACTTACAGGCTTAACATTAATGACCAAACTAATGCCATGTTCCAGAAGCATGTCCTGAGCAATACGGGACACAGTTTTTTCAACCAAGACTAAAGTAGGTCTGACATCCACTATTCGCTGAACATAATTTTTTAAAAACTCCCTTTCCTAAATTGATAAAAAAAGAGTGCAGTCATAAACTGAGCATTGCACAATCAGTAGAATATTTCTGGAATTCTTCGATATTTAACTTTAAAAATTTGAGAGTTTTACCTTTTCTTTTTTTGTGGGATATTTCCAAGGGACAGGAGAGATGAGGAAAATAACCATCATAATTTAAATATCATCTAAATTATGCATACAAATTATATAATTGGATCATATACTAAAAAAAAATCAGATACATATCTAAAATTTTACTTCACTCATTAAAAGTTATATTCAAAATGCTAAGACACATTCTTTTTAAGATTGAGAAGAAATGCTTCAAAAATACTTTCACTTTTGGTTCACAATTAAATTATTGAAAATATATTTATAGATTCTCAAATATATATAATCTCAAAATTATGATAAATATTCACTTTTTTTCCTATCCTTTTTGGAACTAAAAAGTATAATTTGGACCAAATTTTGGACCAAACAGTATAGTATATCTGCTGCTAAATAAATAGGTTCACAAAGATTATGTAGACTTTAAAATCAAGTTTGTATGCGCACAGTTGATACTTTAAAACTTCTCCCATTCAAACTTAACAAACCCCATAAAGTATTCCCGAGTTAACATGTATAAAATTGTTCTGATAATACGTAATAGAGCTCTTGAATACTAGTAAAGTTTTCCCTGTCAGTCGTGTCTGACTGTAGGACACAGTGCTCATCTCCATTCCTTGGCCAAAGAAACTAGCATTGTCCAAAGACATTTTCTATGGTCAAGTGGCCAGCAGGTCTATACACCAAAGGCACATGGAACTCTGTTATTTTCCCACCAAAGTGGTATCTATTAATCTACTCATGTTTGCATTCTTTCAAACTGCTAGGTAAGGAGGAGCTGGAATGCTATGTTCTTGAACACTAGAAAAGTTAAAATCAGTATCATTTATTGAGCATATGTGAAACATAAAGTGCACAGCACTGGGCTTTTCATATCAAATATGCTATGAAGAAAGATGGTGGCAGAAGCATTTATTTCCTGTAAATGTTTCCTGTAGAATTCCCAAATATTATGTGCTATAAAATATTACCATGTATTCATAATTGAATAATAAATATAAAATATAATATTATTGCACACAGCCAAAAAGTCTCTAAAACAGAAACATTTGGCAAGGTTAACAGCTAGTCACGCACAAAGAAAATGTTACTAAAACCAACCTCAAAAATCCATAAACAAACTCATTTATTAGGCTTTGATTTAATGTTAACTTGAATAAATAAGACAAGGAAAATAAAACTATTCTCACCTGGAGGACAATGGGATCTATGCATGTAAATTTTGTTTCTTCTCGGTAAAGATATTCAATGGAACATTTCAGCAGAAGGATTTTGGGGTTTTTAATACAGGAATTCATCTGGAATTAGATAAAAAATATGAAATGCATTTCTCTGCAAGGTTGTATTGGTAAAACAAGTCTGTAGCTCAGTGTCACACAGAAGTTTGAAACTTCTGAAACAGAAAAATGTGGAATAGACAGCATCACCACCAGATAGATTCATACCTGGTAGACCAATCATACTCAACATGTAGTCTTTAATGGAATTACATCTACATGGAAGGAAGCATGCAGTGTGGTACTCCAAGGCTCTCTCTTAGGCCTAGTACCCTTCAACATTTTCATAAACGATTTGGATGAAGGCGAATTCATCAAATTTGCACACTTTTGCTGCCCAAAAAAACAATGCAGTTCTAAGCTGCATCTACAGAAAAATAGTATCAAGGTCAAGTGAAGTGTTATGTCTGCTAAAACAACTGCATCCAATACTGGTCACGCTACCAAAAAAACTGTTGAGACTCTAGAAAGAGTGACTAGAATAGCAACAGAGATGATAATGGGACTGGAGGCTAAAACATACAATGAATGATTGCAAGAACTGGGTAATTTTAATCTAATGAAGAGAAGGACTAGGTGCGACATTATAGCAGTCTTCCAATATTTAAGAGACAGTTACAGAGAAGTGGGGGGTCAACCTGTTCTTCAAAGCACCTAAGGGCAAGACAAAATATAGCAGATGGAAACTCATAAAGGAGAGATCCAATCTAGAACTAAGGAGAAATTTCCTGACAATGTGAACAATTAATCAGTGGAATGGCTTCCCTCAGGAAATGCTAGGTGCTCCATCACTGGGGATTTGTAAGAACAGATTGGACAGCCATTTGTCCGGCATAATATAGGGTCACCTGTTTAAGAAGGGTGTTGAACTAGAAGACCTCCAAGGTCCCTTCCTTCTCTGTTACTCTGTTATTCTGCTATTCTTACAAATGTTGGCTCCCCTTCATCATAGATAAATTCTCCCTACAGAGATTCAGCAAGCACATCATAATCCATTGAAAGTAAATTTCTCAAGCTCTCTACCAAAATGGCAATTGATCCCCATCAGTCTAGAAAAACTTATAAAACTTAAGTTCAGCGCTCAGTCACATCCACAAAGTCACAGTGTATACAACAATACTGAATCTTCCCAAAAGGAGTCATCCTGTCAAAATCACTCTGAGAGAGCAGCATAAAATCTTCCAGGTAGTCACAAAGAAGCCTGGAACAAAATCCAGATATCTGCAGTGATGTATCATACTGTGATTAGAGTTCATGATTTCACCAACAACAAAGCACAATATAATCACAACTCATTAAAAGGAAAATTTATTCTTATCAAAAATACATCAAAAAGCATATCTGTGATTCTTCACTCATGGATATATAAATAAATATTTAAATAAATATTTAAATATTTAGAATTTTAGGGAATTTTAAATAATATTTTAAACTTCGTTTTTAGATAGGGATTTTAAATTAATTTAAAAAAGTATTTTAAATGCTGTTTTAGAGCCACTGAATTTGTTTAATATGTATTTTAATATGTATTTTTTTGATTATTTATTTTATGGGTTGATTGTGGCTGTATACCGCCCCGAGTCCGTGAGGAGAGGGGCGGTATAGAAATTTAATAAATAAATAAATGGATAAACGTTCTATAGAAAAAAAATGGCTATCATATATGGCAGATATCAAATGCTGCATTCCACTATCCCAACTGCCAAGCATAGATATGACAGTTGCATTGTTTAGAGATGCCTTTCCTGCTTTAGGCTCTAGTCTAGGTGACATTTCATCATATTCAAAAATTCAAGGGAAAAGGGCAGATACTTTTCTACAGAACTATGGTGAAGTGTAATAACATCAAGAGCAAAAGATGCTGTGTCATTAAGAATTGCATACAACATTCATGTCAGTGTTCTATTCCCCCCCCCCCATATTACATAAAAATGGTTCTCCGATACCTTTTTATGTGCTATGTTCTTGGTGCATACAAAGCCATTCACCACTACAGAATCAAATTTTTTTCCACCTGGAATCTGAAAAATTATAATAAAGCATTATGTTATGTTTGTATTTTCTAATTTCCAACTGAAATTAGGAAACAAGCTACTCCTAGTTCTCCTATCCATACTGGATGGTTAAAATGGGAGTTGTGGGTGGCAGCTTCCTTAGCAATGAAGCTGCAGCCAACACAATTATGTTGATAGTTGGGAGAAGAAAAAAAGAAAACTTATTTTTACAATAAAGTTAAATACATAAAATGCCACATTAAAAATTATGTCCGAGTAAAATACAAATTTAAGGTAGGATGAATATGATCCATTTCTCAAATACAGTTAATTAACTAGCCAGCCTGATGCTTTACCCTGTCCTGTTTTACATGACTGGTCAGTGAAAAACAGAAAGGTAGGCAAATCCATGGTAGGAGGAGTATAGCTGGAGTAATGTGTCACAAATCGAGCAAGACCAGTAATATTAAGAAAGAACATCTTTTCAAAGTAGCTCCCCCTTCTTTTCTCCTTTCACGGTTCTAAACACACACACAGACTCACTTTTTTGATGTGGACAAACTGGCGAATGTCCATGTCATCATCTCTGTTCTTGACATCAGGTCGAACGGTCTGAACCACCTGGCAGACCACTGGCACAATTATATCACGCCAAGAGAGGGGCAATGCTTCGTTGTACAGCAGCTGTTGAAGCAGGGCCATCATGTGGTTATGATTAGCAGAGCTTCAGATAAACAAGATAAAGGTTCAAGAGAGAGGAAAGGTTTAGTCATTATAGATATTGGGGCAGATTCACCAGTGGTTAACTTCAGATGTCAATTGCAAATGCTCAAATTTTGCAAAAGTATGTAGCTTCAGGATAAATACTTTCAAGTATGAAAACATGTGCTCAAGAGTCTGTGTAAAATATGTGACTTGATTAGATATTAACATCTGGTATGTAGGCCGTTTATCTAAAAACTTCTTTATATTTCTGGCTAAGAATAAAAAAAAAAGGAATTACAAGCTCTTCTTGAGACATTTACTGTAGGTAAGCAACAAAGAGGTTTATTTCCATAGAAACAATTCATACCTCTTTCAGTAGCCAAGCAGCGATAAACACAAGTGTCTGCCTTGCACTCATGTCAAAGTTCAGATGATATGTTTAGTACAGGTAATCCTTATAATAATGCAATAACGCATAATGAAGCAGCTCACTTAACGACCCCAACATCCTACATTCCCCAATGAATTGTTAAGTGAATGTACAGGTCATTATGCATAGCATGTGGTACATCAGGGGTAGGGGAGGCCCTTGGAGGCCAAGTATAGGTCCAGGCTCACCTGCAATGGTCCTCCCAAGAACTCCCCCCATCCCACCTGTGCTGTTTCCTGCCCCTTGGGTCTCTACAGGCCTTTTCCCACTCTTACGACGTCTCCCAGGCTTTAGGCCTGATTCCCATCCTGTCAGGCCATACACCTTTCTCCTCCCTTTTGAAGAGCTCTGAAGCCTTCCAGAGTGCTAAAATCAGGGGTGAAATCCAGCAGGTTCTGACAGGTTCTGGAGAACCAGTAACAGAAATTTTAAGTAGTTTGGAGAACCAAGAAATACCACCTCTGGCTGGCCCCCGAGTGGGATGGGAATGGAGATTTTGCAATATCCTTCCCCTGCCACGCCCACCAAGCCACACCCTCAGAACCAGTAGTAAAAAAAAAAAAAGGATTTCACCACTGGCTAGAATAGATTGCCTCATTGCAAGGCTGCTTGGCACAATTCCAGAACCAGACATTATTTTGTCCCACCCACAAAATGGTAGTTGTGTGCCCCAGAAAAAAAGTGCTCCATTTTGTTGCCTTAATGAGATCTGTACAGCATTGCAGAAGCTTCTGAGTAGTGCATTTTGCTTTAATATGGTTTACACCTTACAAACCGCAATAAAACAAAATCCTCCTTCCCCAACATGAAGCCAGGAAATCTTCAAAAGGTAAATGGGATGGGTGATGGACATATGGGGACCAGGCCCAAGTGCTGTGGCATCCCAGTGGAGTGGGGTGTGGGGAGAGGTGGGGCACTGCAGTGTGCCTGTGGTCTGTGATATGAGTGAATAATTTCAACGGCACTTTGAAATGGGGTTGTATGTAGGTTTTGGTAGTCTGTTGTAAGTTTGAACAGCTATTAAATGACCAGTCCTATCTTAAGGACTATCTGTACTATCTTTTTTGGAGAACCAAAAGTTGGAGTCAGGGGAGAAAGTCAAATAAAGTATCTACATTTTCTAATTCTTAGCGAAACAATTCATTTCATTATTTACCACTTTTATCTTTCTGTAAGATCTTAATGAGAAACATTTTTAGGCTGACATAGAAAAGTTTTTAATATATGAAACAAAATTTAGAAAGTGAATTTAGTATTAAACACTTTTCAACCCTTACACACTACAGAAATTAAGAAGAGATTTCCTGTTTTCTACTTCTAACACAATATATAATAATTTTCTGTAAATTGGTGCCACTAAGGGGCCATAGTCACAACACTCAAAAGTTAAAATATTTTCCAGGTTTCACTCATTTTCACTCAACTTACAGCAACCTCTCCATGGCTTGTTTTTCCCCATTCTCCTCCCTCAGCAGATCCAGATTGCTGTGATGCCAGCCTAGGGGTGTGAAGAAAAGCTCTTTGGATTTTTCTTCAACCCTCCGGTTAAACAGTGACTCTAAAAAACAAACAAAAATAGAGATGGAATTCCATATTTGCATATTAATTTGTGCACTAAATACGGATTATCTGTTCATTGTCAGGGTTCTGACCAATGCCCTAATAAAATCAAAACTTGTATAGTTTTGCACAGATTTACATCTTGTAGCCAGAGCAAAGTTATGGGGGAGCTTTATTGGAAAAAATGCTGTATTCTGCAGTGAGACAAAGACTAAAGAAGACTTCTCCCACAAATCATAGATATGGGGAAAGACTGCACTGAATGTATCACTTCTCCTCATGGAAAGTTACTATGACCTATTTCAGGGCTTAAAATTTCAAGTCTAGACCTACTAGCAAGAAAAAAATCTTACTCGCCACCAGTTGCCCC
>JANHFP010009149.1:279237-303404 GCA_032468135.1 Calamaria suluensis
TTTTTCTTTAGAGTAGCGTCCAAAATAATTATTAGAATATTACACACACCTTCAGATGTTCTTCTCCAACTTGAACATGACTGTTAGAGCCAGGAGAGGTCAATGATTGAGTAAAATGTGGTGAAACTCACTTAAGCAACCAAAATTTTGGGCTCAGTTGCGGTCATAAGTCAAGGACTATCTCTGCCTTCCTCTGCAAGGCAGCCTTATCCTAGTAAACCTTAGTGCCAAGGTTTGTGATTCTTCTTTACTCACTCTCTCTCTCTTCCTCTTTCTTTCTTTCTTTCTTTCTTTCTTTCTCTTTCTTTGTCTTTTCCTTTGTCTCATTTTCTTTCTTTTCTCTCTCTCCCCCTTCCTCTTGTCTTCTCTTTCTTATCTATCCCTTCTTCCATCCTTCCTTCCTTTTGTCTCCTTTTTTCATTCCTTTCTTTTCTCTTCCTTCTTTCTTTCTTTCTCTTTTCCTTTGTCTCATTTACTTTCTTTTCTCTCCCCCTTCCTCTTGCCTTCTTTCTCTTTCTTTCTTATTTCTCCCTTCTTCCATCCATCCTTCCTTCCTTCCTTCCGTCTCTCCCCTTTTCCTTCCTTTTCCTCTTCTTTCTTTCTTTTTCTCTTTGTTCCTCTTTTCCTTTGTCTCATTTTTTCTTTTCTCTCTCCCCCTTCCTCTTGCCTTCTTTCTTTCTTGTTTCTCATTCCTTCCTTTTTTCTTTCTTTTGTCTCTTCTTTCTTTCTTTCCTTTTTTCTTTCTCTTTCTTCCTCTTTTCCTTTGTCTTTTTCTTTTCTCTCTCTCCCCCTTCCTTACCTTATTTCTCTTTCTTTCTTGTCTCTCTCTTCTTCCTTCCTTTCTTTCTCTTCCTTTGTCTCATTTTCTTTCTCTTCTCTCTCTCCCTTCCTCTTCCCTTCTTTCCCTCTTTCTCTTCCTTTCTTTCTCTCTCCCTCTCTCTTTCTCTCCTCCCTTCCTCCCTTCCTCTTTCAAAGTCTGGGAGAGTGATATTGCAAGGAGGAGGAGGGGTATCCCTGAACTCACAGGGACTTTTAAAAAGTGTCTTTTGCCGTGCGATGGGAGGCAGCAGCGACGGCAGCCGCAGAGGAGAAGGGGCTGGGGCAAAATCATGGGAACTTCTTAAAGAAAAAGAGAGACAGAGAGAGAGGACTCCCCCCCCCCTCTCGTTTCGGCTGCTGCCGAGCTCGCCATAAGGAAATCTTCACTCGTGTTTTGCGAGCGGGCGAGTGGAAATTTTAAGCCCTGATCTATTTGATATTATCATAGGTGCTTGGCTCCATCTTCATTATATTTTTTTATTTTATATTTTTTACTGTATTTTATTATATTTTGTGATAACTCATCTTTTTTTTCAGTGATGAGGCATTAATAGCCATGAGCTATTGCAAAATCAACTCTAGAAATGTGAAATCAAAGTAAGTAAATGTGAAAAGTAAACTTTAAAATCAACCTTTAAAAGCATCTAAATTTTAACAAGAAAAAATTAAACTATCTAATATAATTATTTCAGACTGAAAAGATAGGAATTATTCTGGTTCTACAATCTTAAATTTATGGGTAGAAGCTCAATTTTCATTTATGAACTCATTTATTGAAAGACATTATGAGGTCAATTTAAATTAGACAATGAAATCTTGTATAAGGTTTACGTGTTTTTCTCTTTCTGTTTTATATACAAGAAAGTAAAATAAAAGTAAATCCCAAAACTGTTCCAATATATTAACCTTTTTTTTTAAAAAAAAGTTTCTTTTTAAAACTTTAAAAACCCTATTATGATTGCAGCGACTTAAGGCAGATCAGTATTTTCTGCTTTTAAGATTTTTTTTGTATTCTATACATCAAATATGCTAAATTTAATTCAAATGGAAAAAAAATCTTATAAGGTAACCATGCTTTTTATTTATTTAGCTAGCATGTGATGAAACCTAACAATAGTTATAAAGTTTGTTGAATTATTTAAGGAAAACAATTTGTTAAAACATTAGCTAAAACTGAACTTTACAGCTTTATGCTTAAAAGAAAACTAGTTGAATTAAAAGAGAAATACCTTAATTTAAAAATTAAATGTCAAAAACAGAAGCCAGAAGGAAAGGTAGGGCTTTTTTTAAGTACTGAAAGACTTCCACTGTTAAAGACTGTCTTTACTCCAATTGTATGCATTCACAACACTTTGAGGGATAATAATTTGACATTCATCCAATGATCTCACTTGGGGGGGGCATCCCTTTCACATTCAACTTACCTTTGATGAAAGCATCACTTATTGAGATCATTTGTTGTCCTCCATTTTCAGCAATCATATACTCTGAATGAAGATAGAAAATAGAGAAATGGGAGGAGAAAAGACAGGTTATGCTTGTATGCTATTATATGACATATACACCCATTCATTTCAGGAAGTTAACAAGGAACATGAGTCATATATTTAGTCACTGAAGGCCTGTCCTGAGAGAACCTGTCTCATTCTTTTCTCCTTCATTGTGTCAGCATAAATACTAAAGTATCGTTCAATGGAACCAGTATGATATGAAAAACATGCTGAATAAAAATCTTTTCTAGTGGGGATTAATTAATTTCTTATATGGCAAGTATTTAAACAAGACAAGGAGTGGTCTTATCTTTTTAAAGTGGATTCTTGGTTGCCACATCTAAGGTAAGAGATGTATTAAACATTCCTTGTTCCCTATTTCCTCTGACAACTCAGTTATTCAACTTTATCTTCAGTTAACAGCTGGAGGAAAAAACGCAACACCTTTGGACTTGACATTCTACAGAGGAGAATTTATCCCACAAGAGAACTGGGACAGCAGATTTGTATTCTTGCTTCGTTCCCACAAGCTCTTTCTCATAGGACAAATAATGCCAGAAGCATGCTTAAAAGAAATAATGCCTCTCCTACACAAGTTGCTACACTGATAGCAAAGAACAGAGAAGAAAGCTTTAAGGGAGAGCTCATTGCCCCCTTCATTACTTCAGCCTGCCATTTAGTTCTTCTTTCTTTGTTCACCATTACAAAGATCTGAGTGGGCCTGATGTTACTTTTGCACACCACATATGCATATATCCAGTATAAAATAGGACACACTGCTAAAGACAGCTAAAAAGACAGTTTAATTCCTATTTTAAGCCCTCATCTTATTCTATATTGGGGGGGGGGATTTGTGGTCCTCTGTTCCTTCTCTGAAATGGGATTTGCTGAACCCCAAGTATATTAAAGAGTGTTTATGAAACAGTAAATACATTACTAGTGAGCCATAGCAAACTCTCTCCAATACCATTATTAAGATTCTAGAAGTAAAAGCAGTAGCAACACAATTCAAACACAATTCCCTTTAGACTATATTGAGTTATCCTGAATACTTAGGCCTATGCAAACTACATTTTGAATTTTTTTTTTAGTAAGGAAGTGTTGATTTGCCAAGCTGCCTAGAACTAGACGTGTGGTCCACAACATAGTTTCTGAGACAATGAACTGATTGCCAAATAATTTAAAATTTAATCATGCCTGTTTGTAGTTATTGTAGCTTTTGAACCATGCTATGTAAACCCAGGTGACTACGGACTATTCTACAATGCATGGTTTAAAAAGCAATATTTTAGTTAGAGGTCTGAACCAGTCAATATATCATAATCCCAAATTACACACATAAATATACTGCCAAAAATCTTCCTTTAACAGAATGAGCCTTTACATCCTGTTGTTTTCAGGAGAGATAGGCAATCGTTCTTGGTTATAAATACATTTGAAGTTCTGAGTTATGTCACAGATCCTTTCAAACATAACTGCTATGGTAGCTTGCCTAGTAACAAAATGGCTGCCATGTTGTGGATGGCTAATTGCAAAAGTTATTAGCACATGGGATTCATGCCACGGTTTTATCCTCCCAAGGTACTTTCTGCCATACCACTTGGTTTTGTTTTATTTCTGAATAACTTGGTTTATTTCCAAATATTCATTCATTTGATTTACTGCTCAATGAATATCACAACTTTCTACATAGCAACTAACAAGGTGGGGAAGAAGAGTCCTATATTAGTTTCAAAGAAATTTATTTCCTAAGGGAGCAGCTACAAATGGCTGAATATTTAAGAGATGCCATGCTTTAACAGCTCATCACCCTACACAGCCAGGATTATTCAACTGCTTGCACGTTATCATCATTGCTATATATTGCATAGAGTTACTTCGAAATATAAAGTTAAGGAAATATATATATTTCTTATATGCTCTTCCTATTTCCACTCCTAAAATTTGCATACTCCTCATCAGGAATTATTCCTTGCTTCAAAAAATTGCTGGATCAAAATAGCTATCTTCCAAAATAGCACTCTTGCAAAATATTTATAGTTCTTACTAAAATAGAAAGTGGTAATCAATAGCAGCTTAAATCTTCAGATATGCCTTCCATGATTTTTTTGAGTACCTTTTATTTTTTTAGGAAAGATGACTGACTCCTACTCATTGAGTAATGAAACAACATTATAGACTAAACTTAATACTATGTTGTGGTGAAACAATGATTTAAAGCAGCTTTTGGATCCAAGCATTTGAAAACCAACTGGGTGATCTTAGGCCAGTCATTCTCTCTCAGCCCAATTCACCTCACAGGGTTCTTGCTGTGGGGAAAATAGGAGGAAGAAAGTGTGTTGGATATGTTTGCCACTTTAAGCTGTTTATAAAAATAATAAAGGTGGTATATAAACAAAATAAAATAATAAATACTTAGAGTCACAGTGGTAGAAGCATCATTTTAATGTCCAAGGGCTTGGGCAAAGTGCCAGGCAGAGATTGGTTGGTATCATAAATGACTGAGTTACATTTCTGTAACATTTCCCACTGAGATGCCAAGATTTTTCTGCTTAGAAGCAGAATTCCTTTCCCTTCCAACAAAAACCAAGATATATTTTCAAAAACATTTGGTATATTAGTATCATGCAATAATATTAGAAAAATGAAAATCATTCACAGGAACAGATATTATTAGTATTAATTTTAGTGAACAGTGTTATTCCATGCATGAAGCAGCAGAATCAAATACTGAATTACAATATCTAAGGTTATTTGTTAACTTTTGTCATTAGTATGGTCACAGGGGAATTTACCTTTTTATTTTCTTTAGGAGAACAGAATCCTCTAATGATTTTTGCGAAGCAAAGTTGTCAAAAAAAGATTAGATAAAAAGCTCATCCTTATCTGGATTATTTTTTTTAATCATTTGTAAATCTCCCAGAGCTCCTCCAGCATGAGGTGGGCAGCATATAAATTTAACTGAATAACAGAGTTGGAAGAGACCTTGGAGGTTTTCTAATCCAACCCTCTGCACAAGCAGGAGATCCTATTACCATTCCAACATCCAGTGATAGAGTGCCAACTACTTGTGAAGGCATGTTGTTCCACTGGTTAACTGCTGTCACTGTCAGGAAATTTCTTAGTTCCAGGTTGCTTCTCTCCTTGATTAATTTCCATTCATTTGCTTCTTGACCTGCTTTGGAAAATAGGTTGGCCGTATCTTCTTAGATATTGGAACACTGCTATCATGTCACCTCTAAGTCCTTCTTTTTACTAGACTAGACATACATAATTCCTGCAACCATTCTTCATGTGTTTTAGCTTCCAGCCCCCTAATGGACTTTGTTGATCTTTTCTGCACTCTTTCCAGAGCCTCTACATCTTTTTTATAATATGGTGAATAAAACCAGATACAGTATTCTAAGTCTTACTATGACTTTATAAAGCAGTACTAATACTTCATGTGATCTTAATTTTATTCCTCTTAATACAGCCTGCTGGCTTATATTTAAGTGATTGTCCACTAAGGCTCCAAGACCCCCTCACAGTTACTGCTATTGAGCAGGTTTCACCTAATGTGTACCTGTACATTTGATTTTTCTTGCTTAAGTGAAATACCTTGCTTTTCTCTACATTGAAATTTATTTTGTTATATAGGTCCCAGTGTTCAGGTTTGTTGAGATCCATCTGGATCTTGAACCTATCTTCTGGATAAATGTAATAAATAATTTATTTATTTAACATTTAAATAAATATTAAATATTTATTTAATAAATATTACTATTAAGAACCTAAAGGGGAGATGCTTCACTGCCTTCATTCTGATAAGTAAAAGAAAATCAGAGTTTAAAATGTTTTATGCTTGCAACATGCAAGAGGCCTGAATATACTCAATAGCTGGACAATACATATGACAATAACATCTCTGCTCTTTTAAGAAAGAAGAGATCAAACACCCAGAAGCATTTTGTCCGAGACAGAAAGAAGAAAAGGAAATTCAGGTTCCTGCACTGGTCTGAACAAACTCTCCTAAATACTGCATTTAAGACTATAATTTTATGAGACAATCCAAATTTAGTGTTTTCTACCTCAGTACTCTACCCAAAATAGGACTGGCATAGCTGTATCTAGGAAGATCTATGTTTATGTCTGCTGTCTTCACAGTAAATGTTCATCAAAACTCTTATGCTCCATGGAGAAAAGGCATCTGTCAGAGGAGTTATGCAAGAACTCATCAATACTATAGGCAAGACTTGTTGTTTGCGAAAATGAAAAACAGTTAGGAGTTTCATAACTGTGAAAAGATTACAGGATTATTTGGGGCATATCTGAACTGAGGCATCAGCCTTGCTTTCTCTTATGGGCAACTCCAAGTGGCAGCTACCTCCTACCTTTCTGGTCAGCAGGATGAGGGGGCACATGTGGGTATTTGGAGTGCTTCTTGATATGGAAGTTCACGTTGTCCAGCTCCACATTCAGGCTGATGGAAGCAGCTGAGTCGCTGTCCATGGCAGACTGGAAGCTGCTGACTGAGGTACGCTTGCTAGGGCTGGCAGAATCTTTTGGATTTCAGTGAGGAGAAGAAAAATACAGGGAGGAGAGGGTGGGTGCAAATAACAGGTTTCAGGAGGATATCAAGGAGAGGAGAGACATTATCTTAATTATATGAAATTGACTGTTGGAGAAAGCAAGAAAGACAGTACTTTCATCCACTTGTATTTCATGGCTTTTCTAAAATTCTGATGGTCTTTAAGAACCATTTATTTTATCAGACCATCGTGCTACAGAGATACACTGCAAACACCTTATGCATATTTAAAGCCTGAAAACAAAACTAAAACAGTCTAGTGGACTGCACAGAAAATGCTGCATTTGTTTAAGCAATCTTCTCAGTCTGGTATCCTCCAGATCAATTAGATTACAAATCCCATTTTTCCTAATGGGAGTTGTAATACTAAGAATTAGACACATGAGTTGGAGGCAACTGGCATAAAAGGATTAGGGGGGGAGCATTTGCTTCTACGGTAGAGCAGGCAGAAAGCAGCGGCAATGGGGCTAGCAGCTAAAACGGAATCCTCAAATGACAGACAGAGACTCACTAGTCAAGTTGTCATCTCCTTCTTCTGCAATTTGTTCTGTGTCACTGTCATCAAACTTGATGTCTTTGAACCATGATGGCTCAGAATGGCCCTCCACGGAGTTGACAGAATCACTGTCTGGGGAAGGAGTTTCAGAAAATTCTGTGCTCTATAAAATTAATGAAGGAAGAAATACTAGAAGATGAATGATACAGAATTGAGATAGGAGATTAACACAATCAGATTAATAGGACATTTGCAGAGGAAATAAAAAATGAGTGAAATGAGTAAGTGTATCTTTTCAAATATATTTTAAGTAACAAAATTTTGCTGACAAAATCAGAACTCACAAGTAAAACAATAAGAAACAAACAAAAATTCAATCAATAGTTGTTTTTCTCTCATGCAAATAAAGTTAGGAAGCAATGTTGAGTAAGGGTTAAAAGCCTTCTGATCCACAAAATAGGAAGTTTATTTTTGGCATAGGGAATTATAACTTGTCAAGCTTTTGTTCTTCTCAAAACTCTCTTGCTCTTAGAAGTTCTTCCCTACTATTCTAAATGGGGAGAAAATCTGTTGCCATGCTAATAAATCCCACAGGAAATTCAAATGTTCACAAATGTGTGGGAATTCTAGCTCTGAATATGATGTTAGCAATCACCCAATGGACAGCCCAAATAATTTCTATTTTTGAGGTATATATGCTTTCAGACGCATCCACATGTGATGTTAACATTTGTTAGAGTTCCTAGTTTTTCCATTTTGTTGCATGACATGCTTGTTTAACTTGCTGTCCTCTCTCACAAGCATAGAGATATTTAATGAAAGTCAGTAACTCACTACCCTACTCAGTTACATATCATTCTTTAGAAAATATAGCTCTACTAATTATTGATCACATCATAATATTACAGAAAATTATTATATTTATTTGTAACACATTTCAGAGAACAGCCTTGGCAATAGTGGGATGGAGCCAAGGTAATTTATGCTGAAACTCAATTTTTGCTTCAAGGTTAGTATACTTTTGTAACAGAGGACAGATACGTATGCACTCATTGAGTAATTTTCTAGCTAACCAAACAAAAATGACATTAATCTGTTCAATTTCAAAGGCCAATTTTGACCTCATCACAGATGGATTCTACAAATGCAAGTCTGAAGCAAGCATTGTTGTAGACAGAACAGAAGGAATTTCTAGGAACAAACATTAAGCAATATTTATGATAAGGAAGAATCCTGATATAAACTAGAAATTTGGATTTATCCTTATTTTTCTCTAAATGTGCATGTAGTTAAAAAAAGCTTTATAATTTTCCCTACTACTGAAGCAATTTTATTTTATTTATTTCAAAAGGCAGACAAGAAATACATTTGAATTTTGAAGTTTTGAATTACTTCTTTACAATTGTAGGCAGTCATTAAATAGTCTGGCAAAAATATTTACTGCGTAAATAAATTTATCATCACCCTGCCTCCTGTATGACAGGAAATCTAAAGTAGACCTGCACAACTCATAGAGGAAAAGGGCTGCATTGGTAAATTAAATCTAATGGTAGCCACACATCTCACTTCAAAAAGTTTCTCTGGGTAGAAAGTATCCTTATTTTTCTTATTTTCCTTATCAAATAATATCAAATATTAAATTGTTTTCACACACTTTTTCAAAAGAACAAATGGACACAATTTCTGAATAGTTATTAAGTAAAATGCAAATGTCATCATGAAACTACAAAGCTTGCTATTCTGAAATTTCTGGGTGACAAGATTCCAAAGCCACAGGACAATGATATAGTTTTTCTCCAAGCTACCCAATCCACACCTAATTTTTCACAAAAGAAATCCATACCTGTAATGGTCTGTAGAGTGCATACTCATCTCTAAAGATTTGATCATGGTGACTGACACAATCCAGCCAACGCCCATCTACTAAAGCCTGTCCTATTGCAATTGCTTGAGCTCTGGAAATAAGACCATTTAAAACTCCATGTAAATGAATAAATGAGTTTTTAGTTTACTGTAGAGATGTGTTCTGACAGTGCTCAAAAGTAAATAATACATATAGAAGGTATAAGATTAAGATGGTTTAAAAAGTGAGCTTCAGAAACCTTGTTTCAAACAAAGGACAACCAAACCCAACAACCAGTTTGGTGAATTAGTTAAGGTGCTGGACTAGTTACCAGAAGACTCATTTTTAGTTGTCCCTTAAGACACGGAAGCTGGTTGGGTGACTTTGGGCCATCTGTTCTCTTAGCCCAACCCATCTACCTCACAGAGTGATTGTTTTGGAAAAATAGAAGCATAGAATATTAAGCAGATTGTCTTGAATTCTTCAAAAAAGGACAGAATATAAGGCAAAATAATAATTTTAAGAAACTCTATGTCTTTGTCATGCCTCATAATTTTGCTTTCATCTCATCCTCAAACTCTATATAAGGTGACTTCAAGTCAACTTTAATTACTATGCTTTTAAAGAGACACTTTCTCCTTTACACAGGCAAAGCCCAAGTACCCTGCTTATTCTGTTCAGCCTGTTTTGGATGAGTGTAGACTCTTGAACTTCAAACTCTTCCACTGTACCCACCAGGTCCCCAAGCTGATTATTAGCTCAGAGATACACTTTTGAAAAAAATCATCCTCTAGAGCAGTGACCAGCATGGGTGACAAAAGGGGAGGCTGTATCACAATAATCACTCTCCTGATAGTTGGTGAACATTAACCCATGTTCAGAATCAACCCAAACTAAAATGACAGGGGGACGATGGGTTCTACAAACTGTCTGAATAATCATTACACAATCCTCAGTTCCTGACAGCTGTTATTTGGACTATTTGAGATTGATTAACGCAAAGGATATTCTGACTCATTAACAATATATACTAGAAGATAATTAATGGATCAAACTTAATTATTCTTATCTAAAAGTTGATTCCCAAAAGAATTTACTATAGCAGGCATAGATCAAGAACAAGATAAAAAATAAGTAGGATGGGGAAGGGTGGGTTTGACTGGATACGGAATGCTGGAGTTTAATTATGAATAATTTTACATTCATAGAATCCCTAAATTGGAATAAGCCCAACTATTTTTATCTTACTATCCTTCTTCAACAAACACTGAACAGACATATGAAAGACCCCATTACCTAGTAGTGATGTGGCCATTCCTTATAAGCCAATTGACCAGCTCCTTTCCTACAATGCAGTTAGGGTGGGTACGCAACCAATAGCGATGATCTTGAAACTCCATCCCACTATTGTGATGACATATTTTCTTCCACAAATCCTTTAACTGAACTGAGTCCTAGAAGACAAAATGATGACATTTCAAGATAGCACACATTTAGATGGCTTAAGTGTTCTGTCTTGAGAAGTGCTATTTACACTGTTCCAAGTGATTTACAAAATTCCTTGTTTTGATTAGATAAGGAAAATCTTTGCCTGAGATCAAAGAGAACAATTTAAAATATTTAATGTTTTATATAACGATTTGTATTGAAAAATGAAGATGAAGACTTTGGAACCACACTGCTGTACAAAAATTTTATATCAGTCCAATTTACCTTACCCTATTGTTTGAAAAATTTGCAAAACCAATAAAAACTTTTATATACAAAAAAAAGATAGCACACATTTAGAGGGCTTAAGTGTTCTGTCTTGAGAAATGCTATTTACACTGTTCCAAGTGATTTACAAAATTCCTTGTTTTGACCCTCCCCTTTCCTGGATATACTGTTAAGATAGACAGTTTGTTCAAGGGACAAGTGCACATTTTATTTAAATATTCATTATTCTTCTGATAGAATGTTTAAAAATGGATTGTTGGCTTTCTGACACTCTAGAGACCTTGTGATGTCAAGTCTATCAATTCTTTTTCTTTTTAGACAACCAAAAATATTTTTGAACAATTTGGGATTTTTAGAATTAGATTGGAAAACTAGACTGATTGGGGGACTGGCATTATAGAGTGCCTATGTACTTCCACAACACACACAAGCATTGCCGTTCATGACTGTCAAATCTTTGCCCTGCTTTATTTTTAACATTACAAATGTATGGAAAAGCAGCTCCTTCTTTTCTACCTGTTCCATCCACTTCCTTGCTTTCACTGCTGTGTATCTGCATAGAAACATTTTTCAGAAAGGAAGAAATTATAGCAGTTGGGGAATCAAACTCCAGAGAACTCTACCTACTACTTAGAATCAATCCTCTTAAAAAAAAGAGAGAGATGAACTCTGCTACTGATAAATAGAACAGTTTGCATGTGTTTAAAAGAAGGAATTTTTTATATATTTGGACATGGTGGAGAGGTTTGCAATGTGGCAGTGTTTCAAAACAATCTAAGAGTTAATAGCCCATATATTCCTTTTTATGGCTATGTTCCTTTGATTATGCAGGCCACCACAGAAATCAATCTGTGATTGTGCCTATGGCATTTTTTCTGTTCTTTAGGCCAGCAGGCAGAAGAAAAATGCTTACTTTTTATAAGAATATGGCTGAAAATCTTTCTAGCACTCTACTCTTTTGTAATGCCTCACTAATTTCCTGATTCATTACTATGCTTGAGAGCTTTGATACCTTTCTTCTCCACTAATAATTAGAATTCCCCTGAGAATAATTCTAGATTTGCATTTAAAACAATAAGCTATTATTCACTATTGCAAAGTATGCAAAATATTCCAGGGAAGCAAATAAACATATATGGTCTGGCAAACAACAAGCAGGATTTTGATGGAAGTTATTCAAGCTTGCATAGGAGACACTATAACACATTGCATATCATATTAGTAAATATATCTTCTAACACTAACATGTTTGAGGGAGTTCAGAAATGGAGTTCCCTGCAACATCAAACATTGACCTGCACAAGAAACAGAACATCCAAGGTGAGTCCATGAAGTAGGGCAGTATACAAATGATTGCACAGACAAATAAATAAATCACAAGTTACAATTCAGAGTTGTGTCAACAAAAGCAATTGCAAGCCATGAGAAATATCAAGTCATATATCTCCCATGAGTTAATTGGAGTTAATTCTTAAATAACTGAAATAATATTTCATGCAAAAGCTCCTATGTTAAATTGGACTATGAACCCATGGAAAAGAAAATACCACACCAAGCACTAACAATTGCACAAGCAATGCATATACATGTTGCTTTGTAAAGGGGATTCCCTTGTAAAGGGGATTCAGAATAGCATAGCTATGTTTTTAGGACTACCTAAATATACATACGCTCATAAAAATAAGGCTTTTCTTTTTTCAAACTTATGCTAATTTTCCTGTGGTGAAAGACCATACACTTTCTTCATGAGTAGATGATCACATGAAAATAGTTCTTCAAACTTTAAGATTATAATGATATAAAATGACATCATCTGCATGTCCTTTGAGGAAAAGTGAGGTACGTAATGCAAAACATAAGCTGTAAACAGAGGACAGTATAAAACAGGTAAACTTAAGAAGTCAAGTACCACAAACGGCAGTAAGATGTTACTTATTTCTGTTGGAAGGATGCAAGATACAAGAAAAGCTTGGCTTGTACCAGAAGAAGTTTGCGTTCATCCTCACTGGTTTCCTTCATGTAGGTTCGATTAGTTTGTGGGCTGACAGATGTCTCATAGGAAGGCACCATGGGAGACCCCGATCGATCCAGAGACAGGTTAGTTATGCTAGCTGATCTGGTGGGTGGAACAGAACAATGCTTGTAATCTTCAGACCACTCCAGCTTTACTTTAAAATTAACATTTAACAGAACAGTGTAAATTTTCACCACATGAAACACACTAAACACAGGAACTTTTTAAAAGGTTAGAAGCTCGTTTTTACCATATAAATTTCCCCTTTGTTGATTTCCCAAATGATAAGAATTAAGCTTCTTGAGTTACTCTTTATGTGGCTTCATGCTGCCAAAATTCAGTACTGGTAGTCCTTGACTTTTGACCGTGATTGAGCCCAAAATTTCCATTAGCTCCAAATCATATGGGCAACAATTAGAACTGAATTCTGATCCTCAACCTAGAAACTCCTCCCCGGTTTATTAATACTAAGTCTTCAAATACAGGGGCTGAGATTTGAATGTACAAAGCTCAGGAAAATAACCAAAATTTTCACGTCCCTATACATGGTGTTCTTGCTGATTCCCTTCTTTTCATAAATAGTTGAGAAAATCTGGTTCAAATGAAGACATTGATTTTATAAGGATGGGCATTACAGAAATTACAAACAATGCAACATGTTTTGGATGAATCTCAGCATATTGACAAGAAATCAGGAGGCAAAAGAACAAAGTGCAAGGCCTGAGGCTAAGCCATATCTTTGAACAATTTTTCCCTCAACTGTTCATAATTACTCTTTCTATTAATAATGAAATAAACACCCTATCATACAATTGATTAGCTTATGATAACAGTATAATTTACAAGTTTTATTTTTTGTACTTCACAGAGAATAAACATATTGTCCTTAAAGACAGCAGTGAAGATACACAAAAGCAAACAAAGAAAATACAACTGCCTCAAGCCAATTGTTAAATATCTTTTCTATCAGATCAGCCGTTTTAAAATCAGTTTCCATTCATCTGGACTATGTAACCAATGCATATGAAATATTTTACCAGCTTCATGAAAACTGCTGAAGGGAACAGCAGAGCATATGTTGGAACCTTTTGCTCAAATGACCTGTGTTTCAAGAAATATCAGCCAGAAAAGCTGTGTTAGTTCACAGCTATTTTCCACTTTACACATAAAATGGGATCTAAAATGATATATATACACGACAACTGTCCTATAGTGGGGAGATAATGCCTTATCCATTTTACTATTTTGTACTCTGCCATTTTACATTCTTTGTTTCCTAAACAGTTCTAATTTACTGCAGAAACTACATCTCACTCGCATCTCAGAACAATTTAGGAATAAGCATGCATGCAACTTGACCCTGAATGTGCAGAGCTCTATAGGTTGAGCAACTTTACTTGGAAAGTAAATAACTGCAGTACATTAAAGGAGTAAGACCTACATAAAAGGTTCTCCTGCTGCAAAGCAGTGTTCCAGTCTTTATTCCAAAGAATGCTTCTGAAGTCTGTATGTGATAAGGGGGTAGAACCCATGATTTTTGGGAAGCATACCCACATCACTCCCCAAAAGACAGCTAAGACCATCCTAAAAGCTATAAGAGCCAATGGAAAACAAGCTCATCAATTTGCTTTCTGGCAACTTTGTCTTTGTGAATGGCCATACTTACCACAGCAGCCATTCTGTAAGAGCCCACACACTTTCAGAACTCCAAATGTGCCTATTAGCTCTAAAAAGGCTGGCAATCCTTATCCTAAAGAGGCTGGCAATCCTTATCCTAGCTTGTCCTACAATGTATTTCTAAGGACATTCACTACTTTTATATTTATAGATATTTACATTGACTGAGAATTGATTCAGAACTGAACATTCAGTTTCTGAAATTATTTATAAGATACTGATATTTACCAGCTACATGTAATTTGTTTACAGTAAATTCTCTCAAACTGTTGCATCCTTTTCAGAGGCATACAATATACACTTTCCATTTAGTTATAGATAACTTAAATTTGATGTACGATAAAATGTATTTTGTCAGATAACCGTGGTTTGTCTTTGACAAGGAAGAGCTCCTGAGGGATTCTGCCTAAGGAAGCAGTATTTTGAAAATTACTTGTATTAATGTTGCCCAGGATAATGCCTTCACTATGTAATGAGAACATCTCTACAATCCAAATAAATTGAAAATAAGGGAGGGAAGCAGAAAGTTTAGTATGAGTGGGAAGATTTTATACTCTTCCCCAGGCAAGTTTTCTGTCTTCCAATTGCGATGTAAGATTTACATCAAATGTAATAAGAAATATAAATCAAATAGGAAGTTTTAAAACAAAACTGATAAACAAGATGTAGCAATCATTATACTATATCTATATTCTACTAATTAGCTCTGCATGATATTGCGCTATAAAGAGCAAAAATCAATACAGAATGGCTCTATTCTTGTCAATCAACTGTTCTCTACGGCACATAGCTAGAACTACAGATATAATTCCCATCCTATTGCTGACATAGTAATTCATCAAAATACTACTACGCCAGCTCAAGTGAACTATTATGCTCTCATAAGTACACATACCCTTTGCAATATAGCCAATAAGAATCAGTGAGATCATATGATGAAGCCATCCCAGTATTTCACTGTCATTAAGGTCTTTAGAACACCATGAATCAAGAGCAAATGTGATGGTGACAGGAACAACCAACAAAGGGAGGGAAAATGTTTTATTTTGCTTATCTGCAAGTTGATTCATAATTTGGGTAGCTAAGAATTATAATTTTGGAAATAATTTATGAAAATGTTTAATGTTTAAAATTTAGAAAGTAGAAGTGGAATTTAATGGAATAAAATCAATAGCAGTAGTAGGATAAAATTCATTTTTTAATATCTTATGGATTAGTTACCGTGTTTCCCCAAAAATAGGGCCTAGGCCAAAAATAAGCCCTGGCCTGATTTTTTGGAGTGAGCTTAATATAAGCCCTACCCAAAAAATAAGCCCTAGTGGGTGGGCATGAACAGCACAGGAAGCAGCCCTTCCCTTCCCTGGTCACTCCACGGCTGCTTGGCACAGCCCATAGATCAGCTAAGGAAGAGAGGGCCGGACATTCTGTCTCTCTGGGCAGTGATTAAGGGGCCAAGCAGTCATGAGTGACCACGGTCACCGCCTCCTGCACCCCAAAAAAATTAAGACACCCCCCTGAAAAGAAGCCCTAGCCATTTTTTCAAGGGTCAAAAGAAAATAAGACAAGGTCTTATTTTCAGGGAAACAGTATCACCCTTTTCTTATGAAAACTGATGTGTTTTAGGGGATTGGAGTGGATGACCTTCCCAGTCTGGATGAAAGAGTGATTGACTCCCCAAAGCAAGGGATTACTTGAATTACAGAGCCATGAACTAAATTTGGATGGCACCCCTATTTATGGTATCAAAAGGTTAAGATAAATTTTGATTTTGAAAACTCACTTTGTTAGACGCACCATTTTAAGGATTCTCTATGAGATATTTCTTTGAGTGTCACCTCAACAAGTCTACTTTGGAAAAGAAATTATGGCAAAGCCAGACTGATAGACTTATGTTCAAACAATACACATTATAATGCACTGTATTGGAAGTAAGAGAAGACAAAAGGTCTGCACTCTCACATGCAGACATACAGTTCTTCCAATAGTGTACAAATGTTCTCTTGATTCAGGCATTATGTTGTTTATTCACACAGAGTGAGCAGTACGCTGCTTCAAAGCATACTCTTTAGTATGGGGATGACCTCTAGTTGGATCACTTACCTATTCCGTGCAGGAGACTTCCCTGTTTCCTCCTGAACTGATCCAAGACGTGTTGATAAGGTAGAAGATGAAGAATCTGGGTGAATCAAGCTGCAAATTAAGGATATTACATTTAAGTTAGCATTGCTTTGGAGGGACATGGTGGCTCAGGAGTTAGACAACTGAGCTTGTTGATCGAAGGTCAGCAGTTCAGTGGTTCGAATCCCTAGTGCCGTGTAATGGAGTGAGCTCCCATTACTTGTCCCAGCTTCTGCCAACCTAGCAGTTTCGAAAGCACGTAAAAATGCAAGTAGAAAAAATAAGAACCACCTTTGGTGGGAAGGTAACAGCGTTCCGTGTGCCTTTGGCATTTAGTCATGCCGGCCACATGATCATGAAGACGTCTTCGGACAGCGCTGGCTCTTCGGCTTTGAAATGGAGATGAGCACCGTGCCCCAGAGTCGGAAACAACTAGCACATATATGCAAAGGAAACCTTTACCTTACCTTAGCACTGCTTTGGAGAAGTTAATAAGACTACTGGCACAGGCTGAATTAGCAAGTTGTCCTGTGCCCTCCAAAAAGGAAGGGAGAGTGTTGCTGTACCCCAAGCCAAATCCCAAAAGGATCTTGAATTCAAAGTGTTGGAAAGTACTCTCTTTGCCACATACTCTTATATATAAATACATTATTCCAGATCCTCAACAAGATTATTAAAATGATCAGAGACACATTAAAAAGTTTTTTCTTATAATTATTTTCAATCTTGAGTCTCCAAATTCAGATTGCATATAGGTAGCCCTTTATTTACAACTGTTATTGAGACTGCAATTCTAGTCATAAATCATGATGGTCATTAAGCAGCTCTCACCCACCAGCCCATGGGACATTTCCTGCATGTGAATGCAGAATGATAAGCCTAACAGAGAAGAGGAAGGGTCAGCTGGGGGAGGATCAGTGCCGGGGAGGCGGTTGTAAATTGGGTGTGCCAAATTGTGTTCAGATGACCACAGGGGCACTGCAAAAGCTATATATCATGGACCATTTTTTCAGTGGCATCGTAACTTTGAACAGATAGATGCTGAGTGAGGACTACCCGTATATACTCAGAGACCTCTTCCAATTTTCAATACAACCACATGATAAATATGCTAGTAGAAAATATAGTTTCGTGTTTTTGAAAAATATAATCTTCAATTTACAAGTCCAAGGAATGAAAGCAACAGAACTGAGATCTCAGGAAAAGATGGAACACTGTTACAGTAATTTTTTGATGAGAAACATCAACACTGGATCACAGAAAAGTCATTGAAAGATGACTGAAATATGACCAATTTTCCATTAGACTTAGGAATTGCATACTATTGACAGAGGTCATAGTGTCCTGAAAGAATGTGCCACTGCGCAGCTAAAGAATGCCAAAGTAATAATTAAAGTTTTCTGAACGATGCTTTCTAATTGGGGGTTATAATGTTAGTGTAAGACTGAACAAAGATTTTCTAAGCACTTAAATATAAAGACATAGATACCTTTGCCAGGCAAGATCTTCTTCCAGGAAAATATTACGACTAGCTTTTCTGCTACCTATAGGAGTACGGGGTTCCCCAGGATCCAATACTGATAAACAGCTTGATGAATCAGATAAAGCGCTCAAGTCTTCCCCAATGCTGTTACCTTCTGTGGAGTGAGCATAGCTTAAGGCTATTTTGCGACAATAAGTGCAAGCTCTCAGATCACCTATGAGAAATATAAGAGGTTGCTTTTTAATCTGAAGATTTGTGACATGAAAAACAAGATAGTTCCTACTGTCCTAGTTCCTAATATTTGCCTTATTTCAAATGTAGGATAATTCTTTTACCCTGCCTTGTACCCATCCATCTGTATTAAGAATCTAAAGAAAACTTTGAGATCAACATCACCACACAAAATGTGAGCTAGATTTTGAACAGAAAGCATAAACAGCATGCACCAAGGCCTGCAATATATACAACAACTGAAGACAATCTAGAAAAAACACATTTCATAGCAAAAGGACAACCTCTACCCACATTCCATGCTAATCTTTAACCAAAGTGTTGCAATCAGAATACTGGCTTCAGCACACAGAACTTAGGTTGATCTGGCTTTTCCATACTTGCCACCCATTCTTCAACCTGGTAAAATTACTTGGAAGAACAGCTACAAGTCTAGAAACAAGAGGGGTGACAATTTCTGAGAAGTGTAATTGTGTTTAAGAGAAACCAGGAATGGCAAGGCATTATATAATTGCATATTAATGGGTTCACCACAAAAGTATTCCTAGTATGGATGTTACTGCTCATGAATTCTGATTGGCTTTTTCACACACAATGTTTTGGGTAAATATGATATTAATCCTCACCCACCCATTCCAACAGAAAGATAATTTCTTCATCTTCTCAAAAGGTAGATGTTTGATCTTACCTGTATAACCCATAAATTTTCCAGGGATTTCCTGGTTACAGCATCGGCTACAGAAAATTTGCCCACATAACCGACAGTGATGTCTGCGTCTAAAAGTAGTGAATTTTTCACTACAGTCGTAACACTCTTTACACTGGCTATCTGGCATCCAGTATTGTTTGAGGTCACTGTCCTATGGAAGAAATTTGGTGTTTAGTCAAGGAAAGTTTCAGTATTCTTTCTATTTCTGAATGTGAATATCATGAGATCTCACAAGCCAAAATTAGATTATAACACTTATTTACAAGTTGAATAGAGTTGAGGTATGAAACTCAAATTAGATTCAGAACATGGCCATATGAAAGCTTGTTTATAATGTATCAAAATTCTCCAATCTTCATAGTTGCTATAACATAAATAATGGAGAATTAATACATTTGCACCTCTCCTATCTTTTAAAAAGATATGTCCTGCTTAGTTTACCCGAGCCAAAAGATTTCACTTATGTAATGCTCTGAATTTAATCATTAAGCAATAGGATTTGATTTAGTAAAAGGCAGGTAAAGGAAAGAAAATTTTCCAACTCATACATGAGAAGGCAACCAGATATATCACATTGGAAGTTATGAAAATTGATTTGCTATTATTGTCAAAATTAGTAGACAGCCCTTGCCCTCATTGCTTGAAAATATATTTAGCAGCAGCAGTGTTCTATAATTCTCTATACAAATTCTAAATACAAAATGGGATTTTATAAAAACAAACAAACACAGAACTGATTTCAGGATTACTCAAAAACTATTAAAGCAGGCATAAAGCAATACCTGGCTTTTTCCTTCCATGATTTCTTTGAGGCGTTTTAAAACCGTACTGAGGCTTCTAAGTTGAACAGCTGTCCTAGGATCATGACCACTAAGAGGAGGGTCTTTTCTTCTGTTGTCTAGAAGCAAAAGACAATAGTTGCCATGTGAGATCCTGGTTCTCAATGAATGGAAAATGAATGGAAATCCCTTCAGAATACAAAAAATGTTATATACAGAAACTTTTAACTTCAGTTCACTCTTTTTCAAATTGAGATCAATGCAGTGGTTAACTTCCTGAATTTGAATCTATTTCCTGAAATACAGAGTATCTTATTCAAAGCCATGTTTTGTGAGAAATAGTAATTTCAATTATAGCCAATTTTCAAATAGGCAATAAAATTATCTTTAAATAAATAAGAGAAAAACCGATAAAAAGAATATGTCAGTTCAAAGAAAGTTATATGTTATACATTGGTAAATTTATTTATTTGAAAGAAACCTGGATTGATTCAACAAACTTCGCTTCCTGTAAATGCAATTCAGAAACACAGCATTTGTTTCATACATGAATATTTCAGACTTACAAAAATAAAGTCTTCTTCAAGTTGAGCTTGACCCCAACTGACTCCATGCACATCTCCATTCTCACAGCAATAATGCAGATGCAGCCATTTACTTCTTTGAAGAATATTTTTCACCATACCCACCCACGGCTCTGGGATTTCCTTATTTTAATTAATAGCTGAGATACCTTGAATAATTACAAGTCTATTTGGGTTCTTTCTAAAAATAACAATAAAAGTCTGAGGAATAAAAAGCAAATGAGATTGCCCATTTCAAACTGAGTTATTAAACAAAAATATATGTGCTGTAGACACAGAACTAGTAATAATATCCCAAATATTACAATCTGTATTAATAGGTGTAAATGAGTCTATGATCCATTGATTATGTGTCATTACAAACATTAAAACTTAGATCCCACTCCCTAGGGCTAAGTCAGCAAAAGTGCCTCAAGTTTCTTATCAATTCCACATTTCTCCATTAGCCAGACATTTTGTTTAGCTCTCCTGTGTAGCAGAACAAACACTGCTCCGCTGAATGCACTGCTTTACATACCACTCATGTTATGTGGAATGCTGGCACCACAGCCAATAAGCAGGCACAATAACTGTTGCTGTATAACGGTCAGGCTCCCAATTTTGGAAGAACAAAAAACAAGGTTTGTCTTTGTAAGCTGTGCCAGAGAGTATTATTAACAGCCATCTTCCAGCTAGAATCTATTTGCCAGCCACCAAGCCCTGAGGAAAAGCATGGTGCCACTTCTATGGCTAATAATGGGTGATTTCTATCAATATTCCTAAATTGCATTGCTACATCTTCCAGTCTGGTAATTTAGACAAACTTCTTAGACTTTTCAGTTTTGAGCTAAATGTATGACAAATATTAAATCAAGGTCTATGTATGGAACAACTACTGTACATTGTACATTTAAGTAGAACTGCCAACAGACTAACACTGAGAATACAAGATAAAGAGGAGTCAATGTATTTCAAGACATGGGGAAAATTTTAGGACTGGTTAGAAAAGAAATATGAATAAAGATATGGAGATAAAATAGATAGGGAAAAGATGGAAAAGAGAAAAATAATTAGAAAAATAAAAACCCAGATGAACCCTAGGTAAAGGGGAAAAGGAGAAAGGAAAAAGTGAGATTATGGAGTTATAAACGAGTACACAAAATGATGAAATAGATGTAATTACTAAATAAATAAATTGAAATGAAGATGGATGCAAATAAACACTGTGGTACAATGGTTAGTAAACAAATTTAATGGACAGATAAATACCTGCTTAATTGGAGCTTCCCTGTGTGTTAGATTTTTTTCAACTAACAATTCTCTGTTGAATAGAATTTAAAAATAGATATTTTTCAAGTACTGAATTACAGGCCTCCTGAAAAGTACATGTAGAGTGAGAGAAGCTTCCAGGTTGGCTCAGAGGGCGGAGGCACCATGGGATGGCTCCTTGTCCCGCTATCCATAATCCGGTCTTCTGGTGGGGTCTCTGGAGCTAAGGCTTCCCTGCAGGGGCAGCCGACCTAAGGGGCATCTTCTGGAGCCAGAAGAGTTCGGAGGCAGCCTCAGCCGACAGCTGATCGTCGCCATTTCCAGCTGAGAAGCATTCGGAGAAAGTGAATACGATACAAAACAGCTTGTGTATTCAAGGTGAGACTTTATTTCTATTGAGCTGAGGTCGGACGACTGCTCGGCCAGGGAAGAAGATTCCTCTTTAAAGATTGGAAAGAAAAGATTGGGAGAGGGAAAGGGAAGTTTCCCCTCTCCCCTTCCATGGATTGGCGGTGGTATAAGCTTTCCCCCTTCACAGCATCGGCTGATACAAGAAGATGGGGATTTTCTGCAAAATTTTGGATACTTTCACCTGGAGCCGGTCATTATGAATTGTGATTTTAAAGTTTTTGACGTTTAACCCTTTGTTCTTGGCTGATTGGGTGATGCACCCCTTCCTGCCAGGGAGGAGTAAGTTGGATTGAAACTTGATACCTGTGAGATGGAGTTTTGTTTATGGTTGATATCACTTCCCTTGGAGAGTTCCTAGCAGGGAAAGAGCGCTGACCACAGAAATTATCCTTTATTTACAAAACAAACAGAGGATGTGTACCTAAACTAATTATCTTGACAACAACGACAGCTGCATAACGTGTCTCCTTGCCTGGGAGAAACCCCCCTCTTTCTGCTCTTGGCTGCTCTATAAAGTGGATCTCCTGAACTTTTGAAAGTTTTTCTACACAACCTATTCTGCAACTTTCTTCAACTGCTTACCAAATTGGATAATAATTGGATTAAAAACTTCCTGACCATTTGGAGTACAAATTAGAAACTTTAAATTAGGGACAATGCCGGCTAAAGGTAAAAAGAAACAATCTTTCATGTCTTCTTTCTTCATGCGCCTTCAGCATCCAGCCCGAATGTGCAAACATCCTATTTATAATTTAATCCTATTTTAATTGTATATTCACTATTCTTGTTTTTAATGAAATGGCTGTACACCGCCCCGAGTCCGCAAGGAGAGGGGCGGTATAGAAATATAATTAAATAAATAAAAATAAATAAAATAAATAAGTACTAAAACCTATTGATAGAGAACCAGAGGTGCTCTGAATGAACTTAAAGAAATCATTAATGGTGAATATGGTAATGAGACTGCCTAAGATGAACAAACAGAAGGAAGAAAACTAAACAACAACACAAATTATGGAAATTATTATCAAGAGGACAAGAAAAGCCAAAGCCAAGAAAGACAAAAATCTCAGGAAGGAATTTATCAAATTTCAGAGTGCTGTTAGAAAAGACAAAGAAGCATTAGTACAACAACATGGCATTGAAGATAGGTATAGACATAAGGATAGTCTTCCAAAAGATATTTAAATTCAGAAAAAGTTTCCCACTTCAAATTGGGCTAAAGGATCACAGTGTATTAGCCAATTCAAAGTAGTAGCAAATTCAAAGAAAATGAAAGAAAGATATGTTATACTAAAAACATTATACAGAAAAGAGTTGAGAACCCAAAAAACCTTAAATGATTAAGACTCAGAAGCTCGGCCAACCTTCCCAAACAATACTTATGACCCAATTCTGAAATTCAGACCAGTTATATGACTTTTTGGGCACATGGCAACCAGCTCTTTTTTACATTTGACCATAATTTATAATATATTTTGTCAGTTTCTGGTCTTTGGTCTGGTTTCTGGCAAAAACGTCCCACAGGACATTGATTCTCTTAATGACCATTGTGCTCACTTCACAACTGTGGTGTTTGTTTAACAACTGCTGCAAAACAAGTGGTAAAATCAGGTCATTCATACAGTATATAGAAGCTTCTATAACTTACCCAGTTTTCCTCTTCAAATAAACTGTTTAGTCTTTATTTTTGCGATTAACTAAAATTTTGACTGCTACCTAGCTACCTAGCCGCGGTGATTGATTTTCATTGTGATTAGTCAAAATCCATTATTAGAAGTTGATTTGTTCAGATAGGTGTAATTAAGGTTAACTACAATTTCCTTGGCTTTGGATGACACAGCAAATTATGATTAACCTTAAAGAGAAATAAACACTTCAGATGTTTTGCTCTCATGCCAATTTTTTGTAAGCCATAATTGATAAGTTTAATTTTATTTTAAATTGTATATTCACTATGTTTGTTTTTAAATGAAATG
>JANHFP010009149.1:326125-336970 GCA_032468135.1 Calamaria suluensis
GACTTACTCCAGGGCACACACATTCACACCATAAGACGCACAGACATTTCCCCCCATGTTTTTTTGGGAAAAAAGTGTGTCTTATGGTCCGAAAAATACGGTACTTAATACAAGCTTTTTCCCCCAGCCCACAAGTTAGGAAGTCCTGGCAACAACATTTTTTTCTGTCATGTTCCCATTACATTACATCCCATCCTTGATTATAACAGGTTTACATTTAATTATCCATACAGAGTGATCATTTTCCTCTTATTCTCATAAAGTCTAAGGGAAGTCTGAAGGTTATAAACTATGTTAAGCTTTGTAACCCATTAACTTAGAAAGAATTCAGCAAACTGCAGTGAGTTGAAAAGAGTTAGGTGTTGATAATGGGGGCAGCAGCTTTCATGCTAATATAATTTTCTGCTAATTGCAATAGCAGAATAATAATACAATAATACAAGTCAACTTTGGAGAGTTGTAAACCTGCATCCTTTCTTTTGGACTCCTGCATCTTTCTTTTGGATATTTATGGAATATATTACATAAACCTTCAGAAGGTACAGTGGCAGAGGTGACATTACATGACGTTTAATCAATTGGCTGCTCTATTAGTTATCAAGGCCATTAAAGGAGCCCCCTTGATAAAAGGACAGCAAGTTCTTTTAATTGTATCAACCATAAACGGAAGCCAGGACATTTTGAACTTTTCCCTGCTTCTCTCATACTTTGTTCCCAGAAGGCAAAAGTAAGGTAGGCAGTCACTTGTGTAACAAGAAGTGCTGTTTTACAAGTGCTGAAGCTGCTAAAATACTACATGGGTCTGATTTCTATGACATAGTGGAACCCAGATATTTTTTTTCCTTTTTTGTCCTTCTCTTAAAAGGACAAATATTCTAACCAATATAATTTAGTACAATACATTGGTTTATATAGAATTTGATGCATATAATAGTGATGTATTCCTTTCCTAAAAATTCCCGTGGATTACTTTGTATGTAGCACTAATAAACTTCAGTATTAAAGTGCTTATTTAAATTGTTTATATGGTCAATTATTTCATAACAGTGATTCTGAGCTAGTATATATGTATGAAAACAAACCACAGCATACAAGCAATGACACCCAAGGATAAAGCAAATTACTTCAGTCATGGAAAATAGACATTCTATTTTGCCACTAGCTTTGGGGTTTGGATAGCCTTATCCAGCGTTGCCTTCACTGGACTTAAAAGTAGGGATTCTCCATGGTTTCTTGCCAAGGATGCTTTTAAAAACAATTTCTTAGTATGGTATAAATCTGGGAGATGGAGCCATTTGTAAATAAAGTGACTATGTGGTTATGGTTAAATGTCATTTATCGGAGAGTTTCTTTGCAGCTATGATTTGGGCATTGAAAATCGTGATGCAACAGATGACAAGGTTACAGTGGAAGCTGCTAAAGCTATAAAGAAGTACAATGTAGGAATCAAGTGTGCCACAATCACCCCTGATGAGAAACGTGTAGAAGAGTTCAAGCTAAAACAGATGTGGAAATCACCTAATGGAACCATTCGAAACATTTTGGGGGGCACTGTCTTCAGGGAAGCCATTATCTGCAAAAACATCCCCCGCTTAGTGTCTGGATGGACAAAACCCATTGTTATTGGCCGCCATGCTTATGGTGACCAAGTGAGTATCTTGAACAAAATTTTATGTTTATCCTTTAAGTTACATGACTTCTTACCACCATTAGAAATCTTGATTAGAGAATAGGTGTGGGTGGGAGCAAAATGCAATCTGGTTTATAGCATTATATTAATTGTTTGGCTAATGATTAAAATAGTTTGAGCCCTTTTTCAAAATAGCATTGAACTTTCCAGTTTCACTATAGGAAGCCATTCAAGGAATTATCTTCTTTCCCACAGCCTTAGGGCACAACAGTATAAATTGTTTCCAAATAAATAATATGGTACATTATGACAGGTTCTGTGTAGAATGTTTGATCAAAACTGATACTCTTTGTTTTGTAGTACAGAGCTACAGATTTTGTGGTTCCTGGCCCTGGAAAATTAGAGATGACTTACACACCAGCTGATGGAGGCAAACCTGTAACTTATTTGGTCCATAATTTTGAAAGTAGGTATTTTGAATTAAAGTGTTGATCGAAAAATTGCTGTCTGTGGAAATTTGGTGAAGACTATAAGAAATGACAGTAATCAGTTATCTACCTGTAAGTTTTTGTATGAATTAGATAATTGGCACTTAAGGTTCAAACTACTAAATAATGGAAGGGTCCATAATTGAGATTAGCAACTGGAATCAATTACATCTAAATTGGGTTGCTTCCAGTTCTGTCCGGTTCTTGTGAACTGGTAGGAAAAATTGGCAAGAGGCTCCACCCACCCACCCAGACATCATCAAGGATGATTTATGCATGTGCAGGAGCTTCTGTGCATGCACGCACATGCTCCTGTTGCGAACCGGTACTAAAGGCAAGTGGAACCCACCCCAATCTAAAAATGTAAATGTAGTGGGATTAATAATATGGATCTCATTGTTGCCTCCTCATAAAATCAGTGCTTGCTGATTAGCATAAGACATGTGAAGGAAGTAATTTTCCTGGATTTTTTAATAGCTTCTGTTATCATTATTGTGCATCTTACCCTTTTCAATACCCCCACCTCTTTTTTCAGTTGAAGATTAGACTGATCCTAACTTGCACAAATAAGGGACACGGTGACTCAGTAGGTAAGGCAGCCGAGTTTGTTGATTGGAAGGTCGGCAGTTCAGCGGTTCGAATCCCTAGTGCAGTGTAATAGGGTGAGCTCCCGTTACTTGTCCCAGCTTCTGCCAACCTAGCAGTTTCAAAAGCAGTTTTTTCTGCAAATAGGAAAAATAGGGACCGCCTTTGATGGGGAGGTAACAGTATTCTGTGCACCTTTGGTGTTTAGTTATGCCAGCCACATGACAAAGACATGATTGTCTTTGGACAGCACTGGCTCTGCAGCTTTGAAATGGAGATGAGCACCGGCCCCTAGAGTCAGAAATGACTAGCATATATGTGCAAGGGAAACCTTTAACTTGCACAAATAGCTATAAAACTGACTTCAGTGATTGTGAAACCTGTTGGAACAGTGGTTGTGAAACCTCATGCATCTAACTCTGCCTTACTTTATACAAGTCATGCAGTCTTCTGGAGTGGATAGCCATACCAAATCTAACAAAATTAAATATAGCTTGAAGAATTTCTACAATTCATATACTATTCTGCAATGCCTACACCAGTAATGGCAAGTATTTTCGGCACCGAGTGCTGAAAAGGGAGCACTTCACATGCAAAGGCCAGCTGATTGTCGTGTGTGCATGCATGACAGAAACCCAGAAGAGGAACAGACAATGCTGCATATGCCAGGCAACATGGCTCTGTGTGCCACTTTGGGCACGCGTGCCATAGGTTCGCCATCATGGGCCTATACTTGAGAAAAAAAGAGAAGCAAATACTGAAGTATTCTAATTTATGCTTGGCAAAGGAAATCTTCACAAGCTTTCCAGGTACTTTTAAAAGAGTCTTCCCAGTAGATTGATTGGGAAAAGATGCTTTAGAGACAAATCTGGAAAATACTTAGGGCAAATAAGCAAATAAGTCTTCATAATCAGGTTCCTTTGAAATGCTATAATAATCTCTGAAGTGAGAGAAGTACATTGATGTAGAAACGTCATAAAATGGAGCAGTGAGTGAGGCATTATAGAAAGAATTACAAAGGTAACCTTGAAATCCCTTACTTTTGGACCATTTAAAATATTATGTCTGTCATTCTACATACATGTACATGTATAGTCTGTCATTCTACATACTGTATGGAAAGTTTCATCATATGCATGAATTACAAAAGTCTTAATAAAATTTATGCATCTTAGGAAGATAATATGCAAGGAATTTGTTTCCCATTTCTGAATCCCCCCTCTGAATTAAAGAGTTGGCCAGTGTTGGGCATAGATAACATAATACTGACTTACTTGGTTGAGTATTGTACGTAGGAGAACACTTTCAATGTTCAGGGGGACTTATATTAGAAGGATGATATATATATTATAATAATAGTAGCCTGCAAAATCTATCTTGAAGACAGTTTGAAGGCTTACACTCACCTATCCACAACATTGTGGCCAGATTCCTTATTTTTATTTGTGATGACCAAGAATATTTTAGGCTGATACTACAGATTCTCTGTGGGAAATAATATAACTGCTTTGTTGCATTTTGGTCTTTATGTAAATAAGACACTTCATTTATATAAGCTGTGAGCCAAATTCCTTTCCTGTTTCCTGTATATTTTTCCGTTAATCAGATGGATATAATTGTATTAACTGGTAGACATACAATGTTTCATATCTGTGCAACTTAATATGCACTAAGAAATAAAGAACAACTGATGGTTATGGCACAGCCAATAAAATTGCTCTAGTATGTATACTACTTTACATTGGAGCCATGAAGCCATGAATAAACAGTTGTATGCTGTGCGCCAACTTATACTGAGTGACAAGTACATGCTGGTGCGTGACTGAAAAAAATGCAGGCATATTATATCTGTGTATTACTTCATTCCCAGCTAATCTAATTACATGCTTCTCAACTTGGCAATTAGAGGCCATAATTGTAACAGTTTCTATGTAGTAATTCCTAAGTTTCAAATAGTATTCCTATAAAATAGATCAGTGTTACTCTCAATTGTTATCTTTGGATCATATTGCTATAGTAATGTTCATTTCTGGGCTTTACCTTTGGATTTTGCTACTTTTATGAACATTTTAGAGTTTTTTCTTTGTATATATTACTAATTTATTTATTAATCATTGTAATTTTATTATAAGTAGAATAAAAATGAATACAAACTGAAAAATAAAAGATGCAGAAAAGGGGAAAATAGAGAAATAGAAAAGAAAAAAAGATACAGAAACTTCCTATCTTCATCACAAGAACAAGTAATTATCCACACAACCACAATTGCGATCAGAATATTTATCCCTACGCAATGGTCTCTAAGTGAGTTACATGACTGGATCTGATTTTATGAACATTTTTACCATAGTTGTTAAGCAAATCACATGGTTGTTAAATGAATCATATCATTAAGGAAAATCAGCTTCCCCAATTTTCTTGTTTAGAAGTATCTGAGAAGGTTGCAAATAGCAATCATATGACCACAAGATGCTGAAACCTTTGTAATGGCAGTAGCATTATAAATAAGTCCAGTATGGATTTATCACGGCAGATAGGAATTGGTTTATACAGTAAGCCTTTTTCACTGACATCCCTGACTTAATGTGTTATCTGTTCTGCATAATTTTGGAAACCAGTTTTTGCTCAGCATGGACCTGCCTTTCTTCATAATATTAGTTCTAATTCTGCTCAGTAGTAGTATGTTTCTTTTGAGTTCAATAGGGTTTAAATGACCAAAACAAATGTGGCTTCAGATATATTTCATAATTTGCTATAGATTTAGAGGAAATCAGGGGCCCAATGTTTCTTGGCTGCAAATTTTAGCAGATTAAAAGTATCTCATGACAAGCAAGTGAATTTTAATTTCTGCACTTCGTTTTATTCTTTCTGACTTGGAATTGTGAATATGAAGTGAGGTGTGGTTGCTCAGTGACTTAATTATACTGGAGATGGTCTGTTCCAGTGGTTTGAGTCCTAGCACTGTGTGTTGGGGTGAGCTCCTGTCATTCACCTCAGCTTCTGTCTACCTAACAGTTCAAAAAAATGTTCTATAGAAGAAGATAAATAGGCACCACTTTTGTTGGGAGACGAGTTAGTGTTTCATACAATCAGATTCCAACCAGTTCTGAACTTTTCTAGTTGCAGCACTCAGTTATGAGGTGGCTCTGGGAAGGGAGGGGGCCTTGGATAATGCTATATGAAGATGCACTTGTCTTTCTTTCTGGTGCAAAGCCAGTTCAACCTCCTGTGACGCACCTTGGGAGCATGCAAGCAGGTCCTACAACAGAGCTGGTAAATTGACAGCCAAACTATTCTGCAATAGCACTGTGATTTTCTGGCTAATGTAACAATATATACACTAATAATGGATATGAACATCAGTGAGCAACTTGGTATTATATATTATAAAGAGTCTTGTTGTCTGTTTGGAGCCTTATGGTTACATGACAAAAATAAATTTTCATCTATGATAACTAATATATAGTCAACTAGTGACATGAATTGGTTATTATTCAACCCTTGAAAATACTATTCATATGAAAGAAAAAAGTCTGCTGTTTTGAAGCAAGCTTGATTACATGCTCTCTTCACTTCATACTTCTCTTTTTGGTGATCTAGGCTGCGGAGGTGTGGCTCTGGGGATGTATAACCTTGACCAATCCATCAAGGACTTTGCCCACAGTTCTTTCCAGATGGCATTGTCTAAAGCCTGGCCTCTCTACCTGAGCACCAAAAATACCATTTTGAAAAAATACGATGGGCGTTTTAAGGATATCTTTCAGGAAATCTACAACAAGTAATTAATTTATTACATTTTTTCACTTGCAGGGCTACGTCTTAGAAAAACTTACTAATTTTTGTACGCTTCCGGAATGGAGTTTTAATTCCTGAGTTTGAAACTTTATTCTCAGAAGCTTTTTTTAAATGAATTCTTCAAAATTAAATGCAGAAGATACTGAACCAATTGTGCATATTAAACTATTAACAGAAGGGGATTACAAATATAAAATTAAGAAAACCGCTTTTGGGGGATTGCTCATAAGCAAACTCTTTTAAAAAATCTCTATACAATAGATATATGGGTGCATAAACACTCCCATTTAGTTCCCTGATCTAATGCATATACACATATAATTTCTTTGCACCCTTCTATATGGCAGTTCTTTTATTGCAAGCAGCCCCTTTTCCTCCAGAAAGCTGTTAGTGCTTGATGTTAATTTGAAAATCAAGGATGTTTCTAAAACCCTATTTCTAAAACCTGTGCTCAGTGACAATAATGGGTGAATGTTTACATTAATGTTTATGTGCTCTTTAAATTAAACAATGTTGAATTACCAAAGTTGGCAGCAAAGTTGCAGTATATTTGCTGTGCATGAATGGTTCACCAAGTTTGTGAATGAAACTAACTTGTTTTCTCAAACAGCTCTTACTATAATGGAAAAAAAAGTTGTTTGCTCAGATAAAATGCCCATCTCCCAGATGACATAAAATAGAGAAAGAAAATGTTATGGTGAAAGAATTTAAAGTTCCTCTTTTACTTTCTTTTTATGGAAAGGCTTTTGAAAGCATAAGAGATGCAAGACCTGTGACAAACACAGATAACATTCAGTTTTCTTTCCCCTCCAGAGAGTACAAGTCAAAGTTTGAGGCCAAAAACATCTGGTATGAGCATCGACTGATTGATGACATGGTGGCTCAAGCCCTAAAGTCTGAGGGAGGATTTATCTGGGCATGCAAGAACTATGATGGTGATGTGCAGTCTGACTCAGTTGCCCAAGGTATTTTTAATGCCTCTAATGTGTTGATTTTGGAAGCATAACTAGCCGGATGTATAACTTTCCACAGAATAACTACAAATATAAACATAATCACCTTGCTAAGTTTTAATTCTGTCTTATAAGTCGGCTCAATGCAGTATTTCAGCAAAGGCCAAACAAATGCCTAGAGTCTAAAGTAGATAGGAAGGCAATCAGTGGTGGGTTCTAATTTTTTTTACTACTGGTTCTGTGTGTGTGGCTTGGTCACATGACTGGGTGCAAGGGCTTAAAATTTCAAGTCTAGAGCCAGGCAAAAACCTTACTCACCACCAGTTGCCCACCCCAAATCTGTCCCCTTAAGGCTTATGAAATTATTTTTCTTTAGAATAGAGTCCAAAATAATGATTAGAACATTACATACACCTTCAGATGTTCTTCTCTAACTTGCACATGACTGGAGAGGGACTGGAAAGGGCCAGGAGAGGTCATGTGGTGAAACTCACTTATTGCTCTTGCTTAGCAACCAAAATTTTGGGCTCAATTGTGGTCATAAACAAGGACTATCCCTGCCTTCCTCTGCATGGCAGCCTTGTCCTAGTAAACTCCTTTCTGGCAATTTTCCTTTCTGTTAGAGGCACCAAAATAATCCAGGATGTAAGGTTTCCTGCTGGAGCAGGGGGTTGGAGTAGATGGTTTCTTAAGGACCCTTCCAGGGCTAAATTGCTGTCCTGTTTCAAAGCGTCTTATGGGTTTGTGGTCCTTCCTTCCTCTTATCTCTCTCTCCCCCTCTTCCTTTCCTTCCTTCCTTCCTTCCTTCCTTCCTTCCTTCTTGTCTCTCCCATCCTTTTTTTCTTTCTCTTTTCTTTGTATCTCCCTCTTTATTTCTTTATTTCTTTTTTCTTTCTATTCTCTCTTTTCCTTCTCACCCTTCCTTCCTTTCTTTTTTCTTTTTCTCTCCCTTCCCTCCCTTTCAACTTCAAAGTTCAGAATGACACTGGGAGGCCCAAAAGAAAGCACCTGGCAGCAGCGGCACCACCCAAAATGCAAACTTCAGGAGGTGGGTCAGTGGCTGAAATAGAAATTTCAGGATATTGCAGGACACCATGGGAGGAATCCCGGGAAGAGGCAGCAAAGGACTTCAAAAATATGTGCACACGCTTTCACACTCACACACATAAACACGCAACATTGCAGGCAGCGACAGTGGTGTTTGAGGCGCTTCTCAAACACCACTGTCACTGCCTGCAACATTGCATGTTTGTGTGTGTGAATGAAGGCGTGCACGCATATTTTTTGAAGTCCTTTGCTGCTGCTTCCCTGGACCGTCCCATGGCATCCTAGATAGCAGCAGCACAAGACCCCAGAAAATACATGTGCACTTGTGCGCACATTCGCTCACACACACACACACAAGAGATTGTTCTCCACAATCAATCTTTGCTCTCTCTGTGTCTCTGCCTCTCTCTCTCTTTCTACTCTTTTGGCTTCTGCTGCTGCCTGCAGCAGCCAGAAACTCTCCACGAAGGAATTTTCACTCACATTTGGCGGGCGGAAATTTGGTGGGCGCGGCTTGGTGGTGACTTTTTCTTGTCTCTCCCCTCCCCTCCTTTTTCTTTTGTCTCTCCCGCCCTCCCTCAAAGTCTAAAGGCAGGGGTGCATGCAGGCTCTACTCCGCCCAGGAATACTTCCTCAGCTCGGCACGCCTGCCTTTCCCACAGTGCCCCCAAGCCACGGTCACCATGCAGGATGGCACAGGTGTTGGCTTCCCTCTGTCTGGCTCAGCCCCTGCAAACTCTGTGCATGCTCACAACAGTTTGGGAGCCGATTAAGCCACCTGAATTTTTTTTTAATCGCCCGGGGGGGGTGGTGGTGCAGAGGAAGGCCGAGCTCACCAATGGTAAGAACTAGTTTGGTGACATCATCCAGTCAGCGCTACCGGATTGCGCAAACCGGTCCAAACTGGGAGCACCCCACCACTGAAGGCAATAGGTGCTTTTCTTCTTTCTTCCTGCCCTCCCAATTCATGAAAGCCCTACAAATCATAGGGCCTGGTTATTAAGCAACTGTTTCTGATACTTTCTGCCAATTCTGGATAGATGAGAATTAATGTTTTTTAGACTCCAGATTATATTTTATTTAAGAATAAAAATTAAGTTAATTTTAAGTTAACTTAATGACATAAACTATGGTAATATAATTTACAGGCATTTTAATATTTCCCTTTACGGCTTTCAAATAGGCCTTAGGGCAGTGATGGCTAACCTTTTTGCCATGAAATGCCAAAAGCAGGAGGAGCGTGGCAGGGGGTTGTCGCTTGCATGCCCGCAGCCACAATTCTATGCGCTCCACCAATTACTTTATCCCTGTGTTTACATGCCCACCAATATGGCTCTGTGTGCCACCTGTGGCACGTGTGCCATAGGTTTGCCATCAAGGCCTTAGGGTATATCAGAGATTTAGAGAGAAACCTATGGCCTGAATCAGTTTTTCATTTTTAAATTGCATGAAATGTAGACTCCTTCAATCCAAAATTCACTCCTGATGTTAACAAGGGTGTATGTCTATGTAGTTTTCTTGAAAATAGCCGTTGTCATAATCTAGAATGCTTTTTTCAGCTTTCTTATCTAGCCTATAACCTTAAGACTTGAATCCAACGAACAATCAGGCTCTCTGTTGTTTATTTTTCTCAATATCAGCTAGGTTTGACTAGGTAGTGCCACCTACTGGGAATTTAAATTACATAGAAAGGCAAATAAGTTATAAGCACTAGCAAACAGATGGTGAAGTTTATCATCATCCCACATAAGCAATGATGCTGAACTGCAGTATGCTCCAGAACTTCAACTATCTTACTCAAAAATTGTAAAAGAAAGATGCAATGTAATACTCTGTACTTATAGGTGCTCTTGCTAACAGTATAATTCCAAATACAGATAGTCCTCGATGTACAATCACAATTGAGCCCAAAATTTGTTGCTAGGAGAGACAATTGTTAAGTAAATTTCTTAAGTGAATTTTGCCCCATTTTACAACCTTTCTTGTCAAGGCCATTAAATGAATCACTGTGATTCATTGTTAAGTTAGTAACATGGTTGTTAAGTCAATCTATCTTCCCCATTGACTTTGCTTGTCAGAACGTTTAAAAAGTTGATCACATGACCCAAGGGTATTGTAACCATGAGTCAGTTGCCTAGCATTTGAATTATGATCATATGATCACCAGGATGCTGCAACAGTTTAAATGTGAAAAACTGTCAGTCACTTTTTTCAAAGTTGTCATAACTTTGGACAGTCACTAAATGAGCTGTTGTAAGTCGAGAACTAACTGCCGGGAGCTGAAAACATATCTCTTCCGACTTGCTGGCCTGGGGTAGTTTTTAAATTTAAATTGGTTTTAAATTTG
>JANHFP010009149.1:372011-382254 GCA_032468135.1 Calamaria suluensis
AAGGGCCTTCAAGATGGCTTCCCCCAAAAATAAACTTAAAACTTAAAAACCTAAAAAGTCAAAACTTAAAACCCCCTTCCTGCCTCGTGCCTCCTCTCCTGATCCGTCATTAAGGGGCACAATAGCATAAATAAATAATCCCTGTTTTATTCAATAAGCAACTACCTATATAGCAAAATTTTAAAGAACATATAGTAAATAGCCATTATTGGCTATGCTTATAAAGGCTAAGGATTAAATGCAGCAGTTAAATAAAATTAACTCATAGTTTAATCTTAATCTGTGCTTTGTCCCTATATATATTTTCCATTAATTTATTGGGCAGGGGAAAAAAACCCCTGTACCCCAGATCAGATTCTGTTAAAGGTTCCTACAGAAGATACCTTGGGAGGTCATCTAGCCCAACCCTCCAACCCCACCCCCAAGCAGGAGACCCAGCACCAATTTCTGGAAAAGGGCAGCCCAGTCTCTTCTTGGAAGCCTCCAGATTAGAAATGTTTTGTTATCTTAAATTAAGGTTTCTCCAATTCTCCTCAATCTTGCCGGGCCAAGTTTTCAATGGCAGGCAGTCCTTGATTTACGAATAAACTGCTTACTGTCCATCCAAAGTTACAACGGCATGGGGGGGAAGGGACTTAGGGGTGTTTGTATTATAAGTGATAGTAGATAAGGGGAATTGTGCAAAGCTTTCATACTCAATCCAATAAAAATGCAGATACCACTTCTATAGGGTATTCTAGTTCACATATATTCTTTGTGACATGAAAATTATTTTTCATTGAATGTTTTTATTTATTAAATTTACATGCTTACCATCTCACTCTGCAAAGCATCCAAGAGCAAAAAAAGGAAATTGCTGGATTGTTTTTGTTTGTTGTTATTTTCATTCTTAATTTCTTCTAAGTGGCCAAATAGTTAACATTCTGAGAAGATGTTTGCTTTATGATTGCTTCCAGGCTTTCTGTCCTTACTGTTTGGAAATTCTTGTTATTGTAGCAAATTCCTGGTAGTAACAACTCAGCAGTATTAAACTGAGGGAGCAATGAGTCAAGAAACCTCTCAAATGGTTCACTTAATGTTTCATTAAGAAAACAATTCTGCCAATGCGTGCTTATTCTACAGCAGATGTGATATTGGATGCCTCAGTCCTAATTTCTCTATAATTATATGACACAAAGTTTCCTTTAAAATTACTGCATGTGACGGAGGTTTCCTTTATTTAAAGGTCTTCTCAACTGTTTATTTGTCTAACCCCAAATTAGCCAATATCTTTGGGTAATAATATATATGATTGAGGATTCTGGAGGAATAAATGCCTTTTATTTAATTAAATGTCATTAATGCCATTTGATCCCAATACCTAAGTAAAACATCCATGTTTAGAGACATTGTACCTCTAAATATGTGATGCTCAGATGGGTAAAGAATGAGGAAGTTTTATTGCTTTCTTGCTTCTTCATTCTGGAACAACAAACTAGTAACAGCTGTAAATAGATTGGTAAATTAGATGGACCTTTGGAGTCATATGCAGACAATAACACTACCCAAAGAGTGTGGACCATGAGAAATGCAACACAGTTTTTGCTTACAGTGATCTTTGCTTCTATTACCTGGAGAGGTTGTTAGAAAACAAAGAAAGCGAGAGACATTAGCTACTCTCAGTGTCCATTTCAGATATGTAACATACATTAGAAAAATTGTAATGAAACATAATAAAGAAAGGGGATATAATCCGTAGAGAGAAAATTCTTACCCTGCTCCTTTCTCTGATGTTTCCTTCTTTGGGATTTATTTCTGTAGAATTACAGTTCAAAAAAAATAGCCCAGATGTGGGCAATTTAATGTGATTATCTCCTATTTACTTTGATGGGCTCTGATTTGCTCTGCCTCAATTGAATTTCCTTGTTTGGTGAAAGTAAAGAGAAATTTTCTTTCCCTTTTAGAAGCTGGAGAGAAAGTACTCTGTGGAAAGGTATTATGTAGTTTTGGTGCCTAAGGCAGGTGAGGTGGAACAGGAGATGGTTGATGGAAGGCAATGGATCAGAGATGTGATCTGGCCAGTTTGTGCCAACAACTGCTGCTCCAAAGAGTGTGCTGGATATGCATGTTAATCAAGTCATTCCTCACTATTATTACTGTTGAAGTGGGAAGCTATTGCACAGTAGCTTGAGAGACAGTTAGTAGAAAGAATGACTGGCTGTGGAAGATTGGGGGTGGGGGAATGGGAGTAGAGAGAGCAAGAGAGTGCTTTTGTCTTGCTTAACAGAAGAGAAGCAAATCTCTGAGACAGTTTAAGGCAAGCAAGGAGGGGGAAACAGGAATGTATTTGGCATGAAAACTAGGAGAACCTGAAGTATCATCTGTACTTGACAGAAATGAGACCAACTGAATGGAGTTGTAGTTGGATCTGCAGTAGTCATGCTGTTTCTCTTATTGGATTAACAGAAAAGGAAGATGGCAATAGAAAGTGTGTCCATTATCTCCACTACAAAGGAAGGAAGGGGAGGGGCGGGAGAGGCTCAAAAAAATTAATGGGTTTTGAGTTAGAAATTCTAATAAATCCGAGAGCAAGAGATGGAAGGCAAATAAAATTGGTTTTTTTTATTGTATTATTTTGTCTGATTGATACCTCTTTCCTTCATGTTTAAATTGAATTTACCGTAGTTTCTTTGTTGCCTGCAAATTAAATAAAATTTCTCTTTTGGAGATTTTTCAGGAAGGATAAAATACATGTTGACAGAGCAGTCTTTTATTACTTGCTTTAGTGCAGTGTGAGAGAAGAAACATCATGGTGCCATGTACTGGAACAGCTATCACATTCAGTGCCCGAGGTTGGAGTACAATGCACAAGTTGAAAATGCAGACCCAGCATCAAAAATGTTTCTGAAAACTAGTTTTCAGGTTCATTAAATTCTAGAGCTGAATGGTACCCCTTAGGCCCATGTTTTTCGACCTTGGCAACTTTAAGATGTGTGGATTTCAGCTCTCAGATTTCCCCAGTCTGCATGTCTATGGAGATTCTTGATCATCCAGGTTACGGTTGTCCCAAACCATGGGACAACCGGACTTTTCCCAGAGGAAACTGGACTTTCTTGTTTTTCTTAGAAGAAGTTTCACTTCTCGTCCTTCTCATGCTTCTGGCTATTATCCAACCCACCATTCAGTTCAAGAATATGAATGAAAGCTTTCCAGGCAAAAGGCTTTTAGCCTCCTTTGAGCACATCCATTGAAAGGGAGTTCACAGTCTTTTGGCTGTTTGGTTCCACCATGAAAGTGCTGCTGTTAGTTAGGAAATTTTTGTTGTTGATGATCAGAATCTGCCTTTCCTATATCTTATCATCTAAAAAGGTTCATCTTACTATTGAACTTTTACACATTCTATGAAAATATTTATATACATTTCAGTGTAAATATTTATCTGAAAATATGAGAATAAAAAATATTATTTTGCCCAGTGGTTGCAGAAACATATTTGTGTTAGTATATGCCACCCACTAAACAAGTTCACTGAACATTTTAGAGTGCTTTTTATTTTGTTTGTTTATGTGTGTGTGTGTGTGTATACACAGAGTAACAATACTCTTAAAGATATGGAAGAAGGAGGGAGGGGGTCCCAAGAAGTAGTTCTGGAGGTGATCTTAAAGGTGCTTATGGGAGAAGGAAGTCATGTAAGTAAGCTGTTCTGAGTCATTTTAAGGGTGTCAAGTTTAATAGCATTTTGAATTGGGTCCAGTAATGACCTGGAAGCCAGAGCAGATGGGAAAGAATAGGCATAATATCATTTCTGCCAGCTCCCATTAACATTCCTTGCTGCCTATTTTGGATCAGTTGTTTCAAGGTCCTTTGTAAAAACAGTCTTTTAATCCAAGCAAAAGTTTATAGCTCTAAATTGTCTTTGTGAAGAGGAGAGTTGTAGTGAACTTAACAAACCTCAGTTGATAAGAGATGCCCAGCCACTGTGATTTCCTAAATCAATAACCAACTGTTACTGGTCAACTTAAGCATTATAGAGATGTTTTAAAGTATTTATAATTACCTTTGTTCAAACTCTTTTTTTAGAACAGAAGCCTACGTATTCAAACATCTTGAAGAAAGGGTATGTAGAAATTAAGAACAACCATGGCAGTTACTGGCAAGCTTGTTATGCAGAACTCTCTCCATATGAACTTTGTCTGTATCAGCTTGACAAAAGCAGCAACCAGAACCTTCCAACAGTCTATCTCCTTTTGCACTTCCAAAGCATCAATGTGGAAACCAGTGTAGTTGATGCAGTCCTGTTCAATAATTTGCACCTGCAACTCAAAGCAGAATCACCTTGGGAAGCTTTGGACTGGGGGCAAAAGCTTCGGCAAGCTATTCATTCTTCAGTTCCATCGTTTCTGAGGCCAAAAGGAGATTTGGTGAACTCATGGAAGTTAGATAATGCTGAGAGCAGCCTCACTGAAAACCATGGCTTACAGAAGGAACCGGCTGAATTTTTCCAGTTCACATCTTTGGCCTCAAACATCACGGATTACCAAAGCATTATCAAATCAGGGATTCTTTACAGACTGACACTCCAGAATAACTGGAAAGCTTTCCATTTTGTACTCAGTGGGTCTCTTCTCATGGCGTTTCCTATTGGTGGACTTGATGAGGACCCTCTGTGGAACTACAATATTGAGGCATGTGTCTCTGTTCAAAATGATATTCTGGATGATTGTGACTCTTGTTTTCAGGTGATCTTTCCTCAAGATGTGCTTCGTCTTCGTGCAGAAACCCTTCAAAGAGCTCAGGAATGGATGGAGGCTTTGAAGGCTGCAACCAGAGCAGCAAGTTTAGGGCAAAATCTGCAGGTGACTCTTAGAAACAAAGTTCAAGGTTTAACTTGTGGAAAAGAACATAGGAAGCTCAAGCGCCAGTCTGTCACCACCAGTTTTCTGAGTATTTTAACTACCTTGTCCTTGGAAAGAGGCCTGACTGCTCAGAGTTTCAAGTGTGCAGGTAAGTAACATAAAATAAAATGTTTTGTCATTCCCAAATCACTTCACGGATATGTCTTTACACTACATAGGAGTGCCTCAGTTTGGCATTTTTGGTGTAGCACAGTTTTACACAACTTGATTGTAATTCTGTTTGCAAATCAAGAATTAGGATAATTTGAAACTCCATAGTGCGCTTTTTCCAAGGACTCACCAATAAATATTAATTGTTATAAATTGCCAACAGTCAGTCTGAGTATACTGATACATCCTGGCCAATTCAGCTGGGAGTTCTTAAAAGTTTTCCCTTTAGCTCTAGAATATTAGAAAGAAAATGTTTTCTTTTATCTGGTCAAAGTCAAGAATTGTGCTTGTTATGAAACACAAAGGGCAGCTATGCAATCTTGTGCATGGAAAGGTTAACCACTCAGATCTCTCTCTATTAAAAATATATAGACAAAATAGTAAAGCAATAATAACACAGACAATTCCAATTTAAAAAAATATTTTTCACATTTCTGAACCTCCCATCTCCCTCAAATAGGAACTCTGGGCAGTGTACAGTAAAACATCAAAATGTAAAACTAATATTTTAATAAAATTAATAATATTAAAATATTACAACTGAAATTTTAAAAGGAGGCAAGAATAATAAAATCCTGTTAAAATTAATTAACAAAGGCGGAGGGAGAGCTCTTGTGGCACCAAACCAGCCCCATAATTGCTTGCTCCTTTGGGCTTCCCATGTGAGGTCACAGAGCCACTTTTTAACTCCCTTTCAGAAGGTCAGGAGAGTCAGGGCCCACCTCCCCTCATGGGGGAGAATATTCTACAGGGCAGGAGCAATGGCAAAACAAGGCTCTTTTCATAGGCCTCACCAGTCAGGTTCTTTAATTGACAGGGTCTGCAACATACCTCCATCCCCTTACAAGAATCTGAATGACCAAAAGATAGAAGCAAAAGTAAGTATTCTCTTTATTTCATGTAACAATCAAACAGATTTTCCCAGTCCAGGTATGATATACCTCTAATGTGCCTATCTGGTTTATGAATATCTTTTTATAGAAGGAAAGGTAGATTTCTGTTTTTATATGTAACATTTTGCCAACTTTGATCTTACTTTGATCTTACAAATAGTTTGGTGTATTCAGTATACAGAGTTGTTCAACATTCAGTTACAATCAGTTCTTTGGGTAAAACTTTTATTTGGTCTTGCAACTTTTTATGAATCAAATGAAAGTGAAGTAATATATTACTGCTATTACTAATAGAAAATTTGTTCAAATTAGAGAAACCAAGCTAGATACATAAGTGAGTGGAAGTTCTATTGTCCTCTCTCTGTTAATTTTTACAGTTTGACTACACAAGAGCAAAAATTCTCACCTTCCCCATTATCTTTGTTTTTGGAAGGTGGTTGGAAAGATCACAAATGGCAATCACGTTAGTGGAGGATACTGCAATTGTAAATGTGTGACAATTGCCTAGAATCGAATTACAGTCATGTGACCATGAGGACATGGTGACAGTCATAAGTGGGAGGACCAGATGTAAATCAACCATCATAACTTTAAACAGTCATTAAACATGGTTGTTAAGGGAGGACTTAGTACAGTAAATATGTGGCTAAAAAAACAGAGTTCAGGCTTCTGTCTCTTGCCATGGATGATATCCAGCAGTATTTATTTGCAACTGAAATAAATGCCACTGGTGGGAACCGATTTCCTCCCTTTGTGCATCCCCAAATCTGTTCCTGAGGTTAGAGAGACATTTCTAAGCAGTTAGACATGGGAGGAGGGAAGTGGCATATATCACTTAACAACTGCTCTCATTGCATTCCTATTATTCCTATTAGGTATGGAATTTCTAGCCAATATTAATATAGACCATAAATATTGATTACAAATATTAAATTGGAATCTGTTTAAACTGCTCCAAATATTAAATTCCTCACCACTGATTCTGCTGGCAGACACTGTTATGAGCTGTGGTTTAGCAATACATGAGGAGTCCCATGTTTTGTATGTCCAATATAAAGAGCTTTTGCCTAACCTAACACAATTGGCTCTACACACAGAAACCTATGCCATGGTGACTTCAGAATGGATTAGGGTAATGTACTCTACATGGAGCTGTCCTTGTACACCTAGATCCACATGTAAAGAGTTCAATTTATTGCTCATGCCTATTCTTCCCAGGCCTGCAGTTTGCACCTAGGCTGGACTAAATAATGTTCAATGGCATTTAAGAGGGGAGGGGAAAGTGGATCCTTGTCCTCTTGTGCTTACAGAATGATTCCAGAGTAATTACCCACTTGACTCTTTCCCCTGGCTGAGCCTGTCTCCCTCTGACTACATTACATACCTTTCTGCAAGCAGTTTGCTTCCAGCTGCAATTCAAGGTGCTGATCTTGATGTTTAAAGCCCTGTGTAGCATGGGAGCAGGTTTTTTTGAGGGATGGCCTCTTCCCAATTGCATCTACCCATCCCACCAGATCAAGCAGGAAGAGTGTGCTGGGGGATGGAGCTCTGGCAGGACCCAGGCAGCATTCCTTTTCTGCAATGGCCCCTGTTCTTTGGAACATCATTCGCCTGAGGCAAGGTTAGCCACATCTCCATCTTCTGGTTTGAAAGACGGGTTAAAAAGGCCATCTGTTAAAATTAAACAGCCCTCTCAACAGAGGGGGAGGGATAGACACCACCCATCTCCTGTTTACAACATAGTCCTTTCTAGAAATTCCAAGAAGATTTCACACCCATTTGATTCAGAGAGCACAAAATAAACCTCCAAGTGGCAAGTTAACTATTCTCAGAGAGGTAAGGACTGACCTTCAGAGTGTTAAATACCAGATGACTGCGAGGAATATGAATCCTTCCATTGCCACCATTCAGTCAAGAAGCTTCCTGGATGAGAAGTGAAATGTCTTCAAGGAAAAACAAAGTCCAGTTTCTTTTTGTAAAAGCACTATTGGAAGTTCCGGAAGAACTTTAAAACATTGTTTTTTCACCACCTTTGGAAATCCAGGGCTTTCACAATAACTGTATGAGATTAAATAATTTTGTTCTCTCCCTTTTTGGAGTTCTATTTGTTTATTTTATAAAAAAAGAATATTTTGTTGTAAAATAAAATAGCTGTTATATATTTTTTAATTTGTTTACATATTTATTTTAGATAATTTTAGATTATTGCAGAGTTTTTAGTTGTCACCTCTTTTGGAGATGGGCAGCTGTATAAATATGATAAATAAATACATAATAGAGTTCCAAATGTCATTTTGATGCTTCTTATGCAATCCTGGATAAGTAGACAAATTGCACTAATAGGTTTGATTTAAAGAAATCTGAACCTCTGATTAGGAAGTTACAAATACTAGGTAGAAATTTGAGGATGCAGTATTAATGCTGTACTTTATGTCCAGAATTGTTATTTCCAGCAGGGGGCTATATCAGTAGATTGTGTTGCTTAGAAGAGGAACCAAAGTTCAACACGTGAATGTAACACATACACATGTGCATCTGCACGCACACACACACAGAGAGACAAACACACACAGCAAGAAAGCCAATTTACTTATTTCTAGAACCTGAAAGAAAAAAATAGACATTTACATTCATTGAAAAATAATGCTTAGCTATTAGATAGCTTTTGTGTGGGGAAATGAAAAATACTAATTTTTCATGTTAAATTTTATTTAAGGACACATATATATTAATTCCTACAAAATATAAAAATGTGCTTATTTTAATAAACTAGGATAAATATAATGTTGGGCTGCAACCTAGCATCTATTCTCCTTATTAAAAAGGGGGATTTCCTTCTGCGTATTGCACAGAATTCAAGGGTGTGAGGCTGACTTGTCAGTGTTTGGTGAGACTCTTCTGCTTCTTTAAGAAAGCCCTGTTAAAGGGCTTCCAATTCTGTAAGGCCTTTCTTCTTATTTTTGTTTAGAAACATAATCTGACCATGCCAGGTGGTTTGATCAATTAATAAGTTTGAAGCAAGGAAGGGGGAGGGAGAAAGTCTCAGTCCATTGCAAGAATGTAGTTGCAGTACAAAAGTAAGTACAAAAATAGACACATTACCCTACAAAGTTAATATGTTCTTCCCTTCTTCTCAATCCATAGCACTTAAAGTAATTATTTTTTAGAAGATGGGGATGTTGGATATTGATGAGCAAGTATTTTAGAGTAGTTCATTAGACCCAGGTTTCTGTTCAGAACATCATGCTGGCATTATGTGTCTATAATTCCCAGAGGTAAATTAGCTGAAAGATAACTCTGTAAGTGCAATAATGCATTTAACAAATACATGGACCTGCTCCATAATGATATTTTTGTTGATGACGATGCATCAAATATAGGTTAAACAGATGTTTTTTTTAAAAAAAATCTATACTGGGAGGTACTTGCATATCTGAGTGACCACAGATAGTATTCTTGGCAACTACTGTCTTGCCCTATTTTCTGCATTTTTTTAAAAAAAAATCTTTAAATAGTAACAGGAGCTGATATGCTGCAAAGCAAGTGCAAAGCATTATATTTGTTTTCAAGAATATCTCTGGACCTCAACTGAACTTTCTTTTAAATAATGTTGGATGATTGCAGACTATTACTTTAGTTGGGATTTTCCTCCTTCGTTTTGATAAAAAGGAAGAGTAAGCCAAGGTATAGGTAGACAGTAGATGTCTATGGAGGTTCTCAGTCACCCAGGTCTCATTGTTGTCCCAAAGGTGCTTTTTCAAGAGGCAACTGGACTTTCTGGTTTTTTGCTGAAGATGTTTTGTTTCTCATCCAAGAAGCTTCTTCAGCTCTTTTATTTAGTAGGGAAGCTAGAGGGGTTGACAATAACAATCCAGTAAATTAATGCCTTATAACTGGTTTTATCCTTATAACATATAAACATGTACACCACATACTTTTAACAGGCATAACTGGCTCTCAAAATTTCATATATCCATGAGTTTAAGGTGGAATTCTGCCTAACAGTATCTTGGCCCCGTATAAAGAGCTGTATAATCCCCAAAATAATGAAATATAATTATTACAATGTAGTTATTAAACATTACATTAAAATTGTTTTCAGTGTAAAAATAACAAGCCAAGAGAGAGCAGATTGGACAAATATGGGTTAGAGTGTCAGTAGTGATTTCAAAATGTCTCATTGGCCTTTTCCCATTTTGAAATATTTTGGCTATCTTGTCCTCATAGGGTGACTGTTTAATCTACTAGGATTGCTACTGATAATTGCATTTTATTGGCATTAGGCACACCAATTTCTCCTCCCCC
>JANHFP010009150.1:117187-128472 GCA_032468135.1 Calamaria suluensis
ATACATACATACATACATACATACATACATACATACATACATACACACACACACACACACACACACACACACACATTCAACTTATATAGCCATCCTAGGGTAGCTCACAAGATAAAAACAGCAGAAGAAATAAACTGCAAACACAATAAAAACTCAAGTAACACTTATCCACCTATCTTACTGGGTTCCAGTCTCAAAAAACCTCAGTTTTTGTGGAAAAAATAAACTCCTCAAGGTCTTCCAGAATTCAAGAAATATGGGGGTCTGGGATCTCTGTGGGGAAGGGTGTTGACAGGAGAGGGTCAGCTACAAGTGTACTTCCTAAATCCTGCTAGATGACAGCATTTATGAGAAGTGATCTATAGAGCACTCACTCCTGAAAGACAGACAAGCAAATAACCTAAGGCAGAGATTATCTGGTCCTGTGCCATTTAGGGTTTTAGAGTTAATAACAATACCTTAGTTGATCACATCTGAATTATATCTGTTCGTAATAAAAGATGTTTGGATCCATTCTTCTGAGTCATCTGATTTATTGAGAGAATTTAACAGTTTTCTTTCTTTTTTCTTTCTTGTCTCTCCCATTCTTGTAAGTGGAAACTATTTTTTGTTTAGTTGAGGGGAACCATTACTTTAACTGTGAATTTTAAGTGAAACCCACCCATTACTGACAAATACCTTCAGTATATAAACATCATTATGAAATAGTTTTAAACAACAGACATCCTGATTGTAAATTTCACCTAACTTTTAAATTGTTTTAACATTCCAATGTGAAGAGTTCTAGAGAATGTAAAAACTTGTAAACTGCTTCATAACATTTGTGCTATCTTAATAAAGATATCATCCAATTGTTAAGTTTGCATTTTAGTGTAATTTTGCAGTTCATAATCTAAACCACAAGAGGACACCAAACAAGCATGCAGTAACTGGAACTAACACTGTACAAATACATAGTCTTCTTGACACATTGTAAAAATAAGAAATACAGGTATGATTAAGTAATGACCAAGATTTGCAAGTTGTGACCTCAGTACTGTACATTCAGTGCAATTTCACAAAATAAAAATTTGAAAAACCATGCAAAAATAATCATGTAAAAGTCAGCTAAATCTTAGTTTAAAACAGATAGGTATAACATACCTATTTTTTTCGTCGGGAGCTGAAGACATTGCTCTTCCAGCAAGCTGGCCTGGAGTGATCAGGATTTTAAATATAAAAATATAAAAATTAGCTTTTAACTTTTAGTTGAATTTTAATTAGTTTTAGTTAGCGGACAGCTAAATTTAATGATTTTAATTATTTTAAATTGTATAGTATGTGTTTTAATTGGCTGTCAACTGCCTCTAGTCTTCAGAGATGGAGCGGTATATAAATTTAAATAAATAAATAAATAAATAAATAAATAAATAAATAAATAAATAAATAAATAAATAAATAAATAAATAAATAAATAAAGTTGTAAGAAAGCCAGTTTGGTGCAGCGGTTAAGGCATCAAGCTAGAAACTAGAGATGGCAGCATCTAGGATCAATGTTGCAAATTTCAGTGGCTACCAAAAAGGTATGCTTTATAAGGGGGAAAGTATGAAAGAGGCAATTTGGGAATGAAATATACTTATGCTATAAAAGGACATTCCTTTCTGGTTGGAGAACCTCCTCCTGCAAGTTTTTCCCCCCCAAAGGTCCCACTATTTAAGGATAAAAATGTAAAATAAGAGAAGTAAAATAATTAAAGAAACAATTTAAACTACAGGGAAAGTGATACAGTATTTCTGCTTACATATTGATCCTAATCTGTCTGAGAATAAATCAGTGTTTCTGAAACTCAGCAATTTTAAGATGTGTGGACTTCCCAGAATTTGTTGAGGAATTCTGGGAGTTGAAGTCCACATTCTTAAAGTTGATGTATTAGCATAAGACCACTGTATATTAAAATATAAGCAAAAATATTTTATTTGCACTGTAACAAAAATAGGAAGTAGAATAATTGTGTCTTTCATCATGCTTTAGTCCAGCGTTTCTCAAACTCAACAATTTTACTGGTAGCAGTGGAAATCTTTTTTCCCATCACTTTGGTTGCATTCCCATCTGTGCCCCCAAGCATTAAATGCCAAGTTATATAATTTTGTTGGGAAATCAGGAATTTCGTACTTGAGCTATTCATAGATTCTTGGGTGGCTATTAATTAGGACCAATGTTAATGTCGTAGAGATATTGTTTTACTATTGCTAATGTTGCATTTGCAGAACATACTCATAATCGTGGTCACAAGTGAAACTTTTGCTTTCGAACAACATAGTAAAACCAGGGGTGAAATCCAGCAGGCTCTGGAGAACCAGTAGTGGAAGTTATGAGTAGTTTGGAAAACTGATAGCGGAAATTTTGAGTGGTTGGGAGAACCAGCAAATACCACCTCTGGCTGGCTCCAGAGTGGGGTGGGAATGGAGATTTTGCAATATCCTTCCCCTGCCACCGAGCCACGCCCACAGAACCGGTAGCAGAAAAATGGATTTCACCACTGAGTAAAGCTATAAACTAAGCACAGGGTCTGAGTAGGCCCACAAGAGGCTAAAATGCAATTGGCCAGTTTGTTTGGCTGCATCACGCAAGCAACCTTCAAAGAGGAGCGTAGCTTTTTCTTCGCCTACGTGGCACGGGAGCATCCGAGAGCGAGCAAGGATCTCGTGACCAGGAGGCTCCACGGCGGAGGTTTCCTCGTGACGAGGGGCGGGGTCATCCTGGCCGCGAGGACGCCGGAGAAGCTTCGCGTGGTTCCCTTGGCAACGATGGCGCCGCCGGGCGACTCTCCAAGAAAAAAAAAAGTCTGTTGGACCCGGCCGGTCCACGCCCCTCTTGGCGGTCACGTGACATGGCTTCGGCTGCTGTTGGCCGACAGCTTCCGGGAAGAGCCGGATTGCCAGGGAACTGCGGGACGGCGGGCTGAAGCGGCTTCAGGTGGGCGCTTCGTCCGGTTAACGGTGCGGCGGGACGATGTTGACCAACAACGTGAGTTATAACGAGCAGGCCGGAGATGCTCAGCCTGAGGTGGGCCAAGAGGCGGCGCCCACGACAGCCTCCACCGCTCCTTCGGCGGCCTTCGGGCTCTTCAGCAGCGATGGGAAGAAGTAAGTAAGGGCTTGTGGTGGGGGAAGCCTTCGGACCGGTCAGCGGACTGGGGCGGGCTGTTAGGTGAGCTTCTCTGCGGAAGCGCAGGCGCCGCGTTCTCCGAGAAGAGCAGAAGCGGAATTAGCTCTTCCCCTCTGGGTCGCTTTAAGGGGGCTGATGAGCTTTCTGCAATACGCCCCTCTGGGCGCTTCCAGTTTCTCCGAAAGGACGGTCTCTGTGGCTCGCTAAGCAGGAAAGTGCTAGACGTTGTGCGACACTTGATGAAAGAAAGAACGAAGAAAGAAAAGAGAGAAAGGAAGGAAGGAAGAAAACAGTTTTTCCCCGAACGCCATCACTCTGCTAAACAAATAATTCCCCCAACACTATCGAACTATTTACCAATTCTGCATTACTATTAATCTTCTCATTGTTTCCATCACCCATCTCCTTCTGCATGACTGTAACTTTGTTGCTTGTATCCTTACGATTTATATCTACTGTTTCCTAATATGATTTGATTCCTCATCTGTACCCTATGACTATCATTAAGTGTTGTACCTTATGATTCCTGATGAATGGATTTTGTCTTTTATGTACACTGAGAGCCTATGCACCGAGACAAATTCCTTGTGTGTCCAATCACACTTGGCCAATAAAAAATTCTAATAGTAATAATTTGAATTTAGTAATAATTGCCCCTCATGTTTTGTACTTCACTGACCCATCAGTTCTACCTGTGATTTTTTTTCTTGCCCTGCTAACACGGAAACATACCTTTCAATAAATACTGCTGGATCGTCCACAGCAGGGATCTCCAACCTTGGCAACTTTAAGCTTGGAGGACTTCAACTCTCAGAATTCCCCAGCCAGCAAAGCTCCTCCAGGCTTAAAAGTAGCCAAGGTTGGAGACCCTGATCCACAGGATCCTTAATGGAATGGGTTGTCCACATGTCTCTTGATTTTTCTCCTCCATTTAAAGTACCCTTTTAAAAAAAAGTTCAAAGAAAGACTAAACTAGTTGCCTAATGTCACTTTTCAATGACTTGATAAGTTATAGAGTTAGTAAGATTTTCTTTTTAAAAATGCATGTGCTTGGAGAATTTGAAAGATTTACAATCAGAAAAATTAAATTAAATTTGAGTAGTGATGGTGGGATCATTCATTGGCCGCCTTCTGTCTCAAAGGACTATGATATCGTGCTTTGGAAAGAAGTCCTAAAACAGCATATGGTGTGACTAAAAAGGCCAATTCGAGAGTGGCAATCCCTTCCACACTGAGGACAGATTCTGTCCCCTGCCCAACCCCCAGATTTCGCTGGTTCCTCTTTGCCTCAGCCTGCCAAACAATTCAAAGAGACACTTGGTGGGATCACACATAGGATTATTTCCTAATTGATTTTTTTCCCAGTTGGGATTGAGTGCTGTGAAAGGACTTGACAGTCCTTAACAAGCCTCTGGTTACTTTTTATTGCAGTACCATTCCCTTTCATTTGTCATATGCTAATGTCAACTATTTTTAGCATTTCAGTTTCGATAATGGGGAATATAATGTAAATAAATCTTGTCCCTCTCTGTTCTAAAGACTATAGTTTATTAAAATATGATTTTAGAGTAATTCTACTCTTAACTTTCCAGACTTTCCAGTGAGTTTAATCATTTCCCTGTAACCCTAAAATGTATTTTGTTGTATTGATTACAGTTTTAATAATGCTTATGCACATATGTTTGGGTAATTTGTAATCTCAGTTTATTGAATAATTTTTACTATAAAGGTTTTAGTTGTGACAGTAAATTTTACAATAATTTACTTTTAGTTCATAATCTTGTATATAACAGATTTTTCTATAAATAATGCAAAATATAGTACTTTAAGATGGGGTGTGCTTCATAGCCTTTTTCTACTAATGAGCTAGAAGTGGCAGGCCCCAAGACTGTTGTTTTTAAGACCAACTCATTAGTTTTCGGGTTGATTCTATGGATGATTCTCAGGGTTAAAAAAATTAAAAAACTTTTTATTATAGTAAGGTATTTATCAGTATCCATAGGTTAAATGTTGAGAATTACCAATTTTTAGGTCTAATATTTGTCTTTGCCCCAATTTATTCCAGGCTAACATTGAAATGACATAAAAACAATTTACCTATTTCCTTCTTCATATCTTGATGAAGATCCCTACTTCACTAGCAGCTGTTTTTATCATTAGAAGGGCTCCCATGCAATAACAAGCTACCATCTCATTTTACATTTAGTTTAGACAGTTTAAATGTTTTTTTTTACTTTCTTTGATAACATGAGAAGAATTATGAGTAAAGTGATGGTTCAGTGAATGAAGTAGAGTTGGAAGATTATCAGCTACAAGTGCCAAAATGACAGTTTTGATTGGCAAATCTCTCAGGAAGCATTTCCATGCAGAGTTAGAGTTAATTCAACATATAATTTATATTGACAGTCTTATTTAAGTTGCTTTTAACTATCAAATAGAACTTTATAGCATTATTTAAATTGTGCTATTAATATGCAGTTGTGTTTTCTTATTCCCTTCTTAATATCAAACATAATTTATTATTACAATTTGATTTATTTATTTATTTACATTTCTATACCACCTCTGTTCCAACAAATGGGACTCAGGGTGGTGTACAAACAGTTTAAAATAACTATAACCATAGAGTAAAACTAATTAAGAGCTATTAAAAATACTATTAAAATACTTTAAAAACATTAGCAATTAAAATTCAAGTTATTATTAAAAATTCAAATTATTACTAAAATGTTTGGTATATTAAGAAGCCGATTTATGGCTCAGCCAGGCCAGCTTGTTTAAAAAGGTGTGTTTTCAGAGCGCGCCTGAAAGCCAACAAGTCCGTAAAGGACCAGATCTCTGGGGGAAGGTCATTCCATAAGGCAGGAGCTCCCGCTGAGAAGGCCCTAATACCCTCGGGGCCGCCAATCGACGACATCCCGATGGCAGAATTCCGAGGAGGCCAATCCTGTGGGAGTGCACGAGTCTGTGGGAGGCTGAAGGCGGTCGTAGGCGGTCCCGTAAGTACCCAAGTCCCAAGCCACTTTGCAGAAGAGCAGGTTCTTCTGCTTCTGGGAGATTCTCTCTGGGCTCTTGAGCTCCCTGATATGATGCAGTGGCCCAAAAGTGGGGAGACTCCTGATTTATGGGAAAGATGTCCCCCATAATTAGGGAGGGAAAGATAATTCATATTACAAAAGTTTTTAGTTTTTATTGTTGTTAACCATAATATTTCAAAAGCAGAAAAAAATGAAGGGGATAAAAGTGCATTTATCCTGTTTTTCTTAGAACAATTAGCTGAACTCTGCCTTGCTTATCAAAATTAGATAGTAAAACCTCATTATGCAGGTTAAATTGTCCATTGGCGCTTTGCGATAAATAAATGGGTTTCGGGTTGCAGTTTGGGCACCTGGTCTCTAAGAAGTTTGCCACCACTGGTATAGGGTCTCCTGGTTGAGCAGGGGGTGGACTAGAAGACCTCCAAGTTCCCTTCCAACCCTGTTATTCTGTTAGCTTTGATCAATTGCCATTGGAGCTATGGACAGTAATTGTTATGTGTGCAAAATGGAGGAACGGAAATCTCAAAACCAGAAGAGGCTCATTTTGAAAAAGTACAGCAAAGAACAGGAAATAGACAAATATATTCCTTCAAACATTTATTGTTGCATTTTATTAATAAAAATATAGAAATATACTATTAATTTTTTTCACTGCCTGTTTCCATTGAACTAAAAGCCATTACCCTGTTTTTTTCATAGAAATATCATTTTCAGTAGTACAAATTTGTACCATTTTGTGGGATTCTCTAATCACATAAACAGGACATATCTGTGTAACTTCCATCCAAATACAGTTTTGCAAGTACTAAAAGGGATCACGGAGATACTTCATTGAGCAAAACAAGGAGGAAGTCAAGCTGCCGTGACCAATATTAAAACAAGTAGTAAAAGAGCGGGTTGTATAAAAAGTTCCCACATGCCAAATTTGAACAAAGGAAAAAATGGTGCATTTACTAAACAAGACGGGCTTGAAAAAGGGATTTTGCACTTTCCACAGTGGAGTTTCCAGGGTCCAGGTTGCTACTTAACACGGCAAGGATTGTGTCCAGATGAAAAAAAGATAAAGTCCTCTTCCAAATGGCTGCAAATTCAGCAACCCTTGACTGGCCAAGAGCTGCTAGAACAGCTAGTTTCTGGGTCCCTCTCTTTCCCTCAGAGAGTGCTGTTGTCTATCTTCCCAGCCAATCACGCATTTGGCATCTGTTCAACAAAGCAGTGGATCCTGTGACGGACTCCGTTGCAACTCGGGAAGTCACTCTGCCTGGGTCCTTTCCGCCAGTCTGTAGTAGGGGCCTCGCTGGCCCATCAGCTCCGTGTGGGTCCCCTCCTCCACCACCTCCCCTCCTTCCAGCACCACAATCTTGTCTGCGTCCTCCACTGCCTGCATCCGGTGAGCAATCACCAGCACCGTCCGGGTCCCACTCTTCTGCACAGACCTCTGGATCTGGAAAAGGAAGCAATGATCCGGCGTAAATCCTGAGCTCCTTAGAAACACTAGATAAAAGCTCCCTCACATTTCCACTGAAAGGTGCTTCTCCAGCACTGCAGTAGATTTAACAGATTAACAGAGTTGGAAGGGGCCTTACAGGTCATCTAGTCCAACCCCCTGCTCAAGCAGGAGACCCTACCCCATTTCTGACAAATGAGAGTCCAATCTTTTCTGGAAAGTCTCAAGTGATGAAGCTCCCACAGCTTCCGAAGGCAACTTCTGTTCCTGTGATGACCCCGCTCAAAGTAATTACACGGCAAACAACCAGAAACAAGAAGAGCAAACAGTCTTTAACAAACCAAACTCAAAGTTCTCCTTTCTGGGTTGAAAATGGGTTGACAAAACTGGGATGACTGCCAAGATGCTTGCTGGCCACAGTCCAGGGTTCATTAGGGAGATAAGCAAAGCCAAGAGTTCTGAAGAGTCTTACCGACAGAGTTCTGGAGACAGACCAATGTTCATGCTTTGATGCCAGCAAAGGCAATCAGCCCCGGCTAGCTCTTAAAAGGTCTCCTTCTTACTCCCGAGTAATCCTTGCATTCCTGAGCCCTCTTTTCCCTGCGTCTTCTCCCTGGCGTCCACTGTGGGTGCTTTGCCTTCATCACAGCTCTCACTCTCAGTCTCCAGCTCCCCAGGCTCTGTTGTGGCCTGCTCTTCCTCAGAGCCCAACTACCCCTCACTGTTCTCTGCCAGCTGCTCCCCCTCATCCTCCGAGTCGGACGCTGGCAAAAGCATGACACTGATGCTTGTAAAAACCGGATCATGTAAGAAATCAATCCAGACCTCTGATGAATGACAAGACCCAAATTATCATATTTGGGATACATTATGCAAAGACCCCACTCTCTTGAGAAATCTACAATGCTGGGAAAGGTGGAAGGGAAAGAAAGCAGCAAGATGGATGGAGTCATTTATAGCAGTGATGGGTGTTAGAAGACCTGAAGGATCAGGGCTGGGACAGATCTTACTGGAAAAGCTATATCCATATGGTCGATAAGAGTTGGGGTAAACAAGGTGGCATATACTCCATCAATGAATCAATGATTTTAAATTGCTCTAGTGTTGGTTGGTGGAGGAGACACCCTTAAGGGTATAATTTTTTCCCCATTATTCTGAAATCTTCCTTAGTTGCCCTTATTTTGCAGTCAGAATAACAAGAGTTGTAAAAGGTGTTGGAGGTCTTCTAGTCCAACCCCCTGTTCATGCAACCCCCTATACCAGTGATGGCTAACCTCTTTGCCCTCATGAGCCAAAAGCAGGGGGAGTGCATGGAGGCCGGGGATGTGCCCACAATGATAATTCTATGCACCCTTTCCCCTGTACTCCCCCTCCTTTTGGTACATGCCATTTCCGCCCAACGTAGGGCCTCGAGGGGGGGTGGAGAAGCCCATTTTCACCCTCCCCAGGAACCTAGAAAAGCTCTGGAGCCTGCAGAGAGCAAAAAATGGACCTTCCAGAAGTTGGCATATGGGCTGTTTCCGGCCTCTGGGGGTGGGTGGGTTAAGCTCATTTTTCCCCTCCCCAGACTCCTAGAAAGACTCTGGAGCCTGCAAAGAGCCAAAAATGGGCCTCCCCCATCCCACCAGAGGCCTTCCGAGGCCAGGAACAGCCTGTTTCCCAACTTCTGGTGGACCCAGAAGGCCCAAAAATCAGCTGGTGCAGGAACTGTGCTCACGTACCCACCAATATGGCTATCTGTGCCATCTGTGGCATGTGTGTCATAGGTTCGCCATCACAGCCCTATACCATTTCAGACAAATGGTTGTTCAATCTCTTCTTAAAAACCTCCCGTGTCGGAGAACCCACAATTTCTGGAGTCATGTCATTCCATTGATTAATTGTTCTCACAGAGGGAGAGAGGAGGCCCGGGGACCTGGACCTGGAGGAACGGGGGGGGGCTGTCACCCAGAAAATTAAGATCAAAAGATAAATAAGATGTTTGATGTGCTCAATAGAATATGAAAATAGTAATTATACAACTGGAGAATTAAGAAAGTATTTTAGTAATTGTTTTGAAAATCCTGGAGCAGGAAATTTACTACTGTTAGTCAATTTAAAGTTGACAATATAATGTAAAATAAGCTTTAAAAGTATAACCATATTGTGTATTATGTCTTTTTAAGTCAAAAAACAAGACATTGTAATTAAAACCTTTCCCTATCCTTTTACCTTTTCCCCTACCCCAATAAAATTAATACATTATTTTTGAAAAAAAAAAAAGTCCTCACAGTCAGGAAATTTCTCCTTAGTTCTACATTGGGTCTCTCCTTGGTTAGTTTTCATCCATCACTTCTTATTCTGCCTTCAGGTGCTTTGGAGAATAGGTTGACACAAACCCCTCTTCTTTGTGACAGTCCTTTGGATAGAACATCACTCTGGGAGAACTTTCCTCCTCCTACTGTCTTTGTCAATTTCATGGAAATACAAAAATCTAAGGTGAAAGAACTCTATTCTGAAAGAGAGAATATTCAACTCACCTTCTTCCTGTCACTTAATTCAGTTAGCCCAAAACCATGGCAATGCACTATCACCATCTCTACTGTGCTTCTTAGAAATAAATCTGATAAATTACTATTATATTCTTTCTTTCTCTTTTCTTTAACACTTTGTTTTTACTTTTTACCTTTGATGTTAATAACTTATATGTACATGTATATTGCTGAGTATATATACTATATTATATGTAAATCTTATTATAATGTAGCATGCATTGTAGTTAGTTATCTGTTTTTAATTGTTATTCAATAAAAATCATTAAAAAATAAATAAATCTGAATGCAGTTTCTTTCTCAACAAACTAAGTACAGACAAGCAGAAGAAAAATTACCGGATCACTTTTCCGCACAGTCTTATTGCATAACTTAAATTGAAAAAAAGAAATGATTAGAAGAACATTTACCCTTTCCGGTGTCTAGTAAGCACTGTAATTACAACTTTTGCAGGCGAAGGGGAGTAAAAGAGAAAAGTCTGCCATTATTTCTTCTAGCTATAAACAGTTTGGTGCGGCTGTGGTTTATTAACCTAACATACTGCAAATCTAATTAAAAGTCAAATACACAAAACCCTCATCAAAATCCAAATGTTCTTTACAGAAACATCAAGGAGGAAAGAAGGGTACGAGGAGCTGTACCTCCAAGGTAATCAGAATGCATCTTCAGGGACCTATACCTTATTACTCCTGCCTCATTATCAGTACTCTGCCTAGTAAAACAACACCTAGAGACGGCATCATTAGCTTCCTCCACCATCCATTATTGGAGAAAATGGAAATGCTGAAACAGAGGAGCTAAGCAGTAGGTATTGTTGAAGGAAGAGGGAGGGGAGCAAAAGAAGGGAAAATTAAAGCCATTGTTTCACAGCGTCCCCCCAAAGAATGGCAAAGGACTTCCCAGATGCCTGGAATTCTTGCAAACATCTGCCCTCCATGACACTTTCAAGCTTGACTTTCCAAGCGTCTAGTTGTAGCAGCCCAATGTGTCGTGCCTCAGCCACAGTCTGATTCAGACACAGAGGGGTTAACTGACTTGGCTGGCAACGGCATGGACCAAGTAGCCAATGATGTCATGGACCCATTAGCCTCTGCAGCTGGGAGCGAGAGCTCAGAGGACGA
>JANHFP010009152.1:15730-28868 GCA_032468135.1 Calamaria suluensis
ATTTTAAATCTTAAATTTTAAATTTTAGAATTGTGTTTTGTTTGCTGTGAACCGCCCCGAGTCTGCGGAGATGGGGCAGTATAGAAATTAAACTAAATAAATAAATAAATAAATTCTGCAATATGGTGACTTCATGCATTACTGTTATGATGATTGGGGGCATCATTGAATAAATCAGCCATTATCTCATTACTGAGGGAAGAAGAAGGAAGGGTATGTTCTTACATACCACAAATATTTTCTATGCCATAATCAGCTGTCTTTGCCAAGAAAGAAAATGTCACAATGTGCAACACACAAAAGAAGCACAACTGTCTTCTCTCTTTAAAACATTATTGTTGGACATAGTTCTGTGATAAAACCATTTATATTGATAAAATAATGGGTCTAGTATTCTTGGGATCTTGGAGAGACATTTGATGGAATGATCCAAATCATTATAGAAAATTAATAACTAATATTGTCTCTCTTTGGCAGCTGGCTTAATCATAAAGGAGTAAGGCAGAAACGAATTAATGACTGGCTGGGAATCAAAAATGAAACTATTGATGAGTAAGTGTAATTGTTTAATGTTATATTGATGTTATATTGCTATCAAATTGTATTTAAAATCCTAGAAGTGTCTATAGATCTGTGCTAGAATAATGTCATCACCACATAAATATGTATATTTTCTTAGTCAAAGACCCTGTCTAAAATCCATATAAGAGCCAAATAGCACTGATATTTTCTGTTTTACATATGTTCATTAAAAAGTAAAGTTTATTATTGTAATGGATTTTACCTTATGTAGAATATAATACAAAAATGTAAACTTAATGCTTCAGTTCCACCTTCTTTCATTATTTTAATTATACGCATGCACATTTATACATAGGGATGTGGTGGCTCAGTGGGTAAGACAGCTGAGCTTGTCGATCGGAAGGTCGGCAGTTCAGCAGTTTCAATCCCTAGTGCTGCATAACGGGGTGAGCTCCTGTTACTTGTCCCAGCTTCTGCCAACCTAGCAGTTTCGAAAGCACGTAAAAAATGCAAATAGAAAAAGTAGGGACCACCTTTGGTGGGAAGGTAACAGCGTTCCATGCGCCTTTGGCATTTAGTCATGCCGGCCATGTGACCATGCTTCGGACAGCACTGGCTCTTCGGCTTTGAAACGGAGATGAGCACCGTCCCCTAGAGTTGGAAACAATTAGCACATATGTGTGAGGGAAACCTTTACCTTTTTCATTTATACAACTACTTCACAGTTTGTGTTACACATCTAACAAAAGTTGATGGTAGTAGTGTTTCATGTTCTTTTTAAGACAAGCCTTTGCTGATGTTTGTATGCATTGTTTTATTCAAGAATAAGTATTATAAAAAGAAAACCTTTTTTAAGGAAAAATGATTTTTTGTTTTCCTAGTACATATTTTATGAATGAGGAAGATGAAAATCTGCCACATTATGATGAAAAGACTTGGTTTGTGGGAGACATCAATCGCATCCAGGCAGAAGATTTGCTTTGCGGGAAACCTGATGGAGCATTTTTAATTCGAGAAAGTAGCAAGAAAGGCTGCTATGCTTGTTCTGTGGTGTAAGTATTGGCTTTATGAATTATCTGAAAGCTCTCAGCACACTTGCAAAGCATAACTAAATTAGGGGAGCTTGCTTTAGAGTGGGAGTGGTTCAGTCTATCCGCTTTTTGCTTTAAGGATGATTTCTTTTTTAGTTCTTAAAAACTTTTTTAAAATATTACCAACATGTTTTAACTTGACTTTTTATAATGGACTTCCCCAGCCACAATTCCCTTAACGTTTATCTTTTTGAAGAACTTATTATTTTATATAATTAAAAAATCACAAAAGTAAGCAGTGAAATACAAATCTTTTAATGAAATAAGTGGTGCAATTAAGTGGCATTTGAAGCTGTTTCTAAAACTGGGTTTTTCTTCATTCTCACTCAAATTATTTTGACAAAACATTTCATTCTTCAGTTCTCCCACTGGTTTAAATTCTATTACTTAAAAACAAAAGTATTTTTGTAGAAATGATATACACGTAATCTCCATGTTTGTTAAAAGTATAGATGTCTTAATTGTCTCAAAATCTTCTTAAAATAGATTACAGAGCAAAAAAAAATTCTTAAACTATATGGTCCATTAATATCTTAATCTTTTTCTATTGTAATCTTCTAGCTGACTTATCACGTTAAATGTTGTTTCTTTTCCTTAACAGAACTGAAAGTGAAGTTAAACACTGTGTGATCTACAGCACTCCAAGAGGTTATGGGTTTGCAGAGCCATATAACCTATATAGCACCCTTAAAGAATTAGTCCTGCATTACCAGCATACCTCTCTCATCCAACACAACGACTCTCTAAATGTCCGTCTTGCTTATCCTGTCTACGCACAGATGCCCTCCCTTTGTAGATAAATTTTAGGAAGATGAAGTATAGGTGAAGTGTTGGCTATCTCGAATTTCTTTTCTACAATTTTTATTAGAACCCAGAGGGCATTCTTTCTCCTTAGACTGCTTGTTTTGCACAAGAAGTTATATGATGAATGTGAATCGGAAACTTAGCAGCAACAGCTTCCTGGGATAGGTACCATAGTGCTACCTGAAGATCAGCTGTGTTCATAAGGAGACTGCCTCTTGATTTCCCAAAAAGAACAAGAAAACTCTCAAACTCTGTGTTTAAAAATCCATTGAAGCAAAATTGTAGGAACATTTTTGCCTGGCACCATCAGTGGAATTTCTACATGGATTTTTCTTTTCTGAGGTATTGGTAATGTCTTTCAGTCTTAAACTCCAGGAAAATAGGAGAAAGGCTCACCTAAAGAAGCTTTTCTGTGTTAATTTCAGCAACATTGCTGCAAGTTAGAATAATTTACAAATGAGGGCTCATCTTGATGTAGCATGATATTTGGTGAGAGGAGACCAAAGGAATTTTGGGGGAAGTTTTCAGGTTCATTCTTAAAAGAATATCCTCAAAGAAATGTTGCTTTATATATTACAAACAATAACAAAGTTTCAGTTTCAACAGCACTACAGATTTTCAAATTCAAAAAAGCAAACTTTAACCAACAAAACTTCTCTCATTGCTGGACTGAGCACTTATGGGGATAATTGCATTTGCAATCGCACACTTGCCAAAACTTGAAGAGAAAATTATGAAAGCTAGAACTTTCTCATGTCATTTTTATAACTGACCTGATGTAACTGCACCACTTTTTCCCCATTAGTTTTTAACATTTTTCTTTTCTTATAACTATTTCAGACGTTCTTTTTAAAAGATACTAAGCTTTGGAATGTATACCAGAATGAAGCGGGCTCTTGGCATGTTTTTAAAAAATGCTTAATAATTTTTGCTGTTTTGAAAACATTGTTTGATTTTGTTTTTATAAAAAGAAATTCTTGAAAAGTGCAATGGATTGCTTCTCAGTGGCTTGCTAAACCAAAAAAGAAAAAAAGAAATCCCTATGAGTACAGTCTATATAATATTGAAACTGGCTACAATAATTTTACTTGTAATATGTTTCACTTGCACCCTAAATCATTAATTCCATTGCACAGATTGTATAAGTATCCTTATGATTCATTGTTGTTTTACCATCAAGCAAATATTTGGGTAACTGAATTTTGTCAGGCTGCTCAAGCTATAAAAGTGGTAGAATTTATTGGAACATAAACAGCTGTGCTTGGTTTTCTGCTGTCATCGGCTCCATCTAGATTCAGTGTAACATCAAATAATAATAGCAAATAATGAGAACTGGGCCCACTAGACTAAGAATTTGTGTTCCTAAAAATGCTGTCATTTTGTTACTCTACATATAATTGTCTTGAATTTTCTCTGTATACTTGAGCTAAAACAACTGCTTACACAAAGGAAGGGGGAAACAAGCAAATTCAGCATGAAGTGCATGCCAAGGGATTGGGACATGGACCTCTTCTGCTTTTACCTTGCTTTCATAACACCTTGAGCCCCCAGACTGTTACAAATGTTTACATACAGCAGAATGCACTACAGAAAGCATATGTATTATGCAGAATATGAAATTGCTGAACAGGAATTGAAAAATCTTGAGTTCTAATCATCAGCTGGAGGGGCCAAAGTAGACTACTTAATATGTCCCAACAGCACTTCTGATTTGCACTATTCTACTGCCATTTAAGCCAAGAGCTGCAGTAGTGTCTTCAGAAAAAAAACTGGATTGACTGTAGTTCTTTGTGAAAAGAACTGTAGCTGTGTAATCCCTAGGCTTCTGCAAAGGTAATGAATAAGCCTTTCCCATCCTCTTAAATAAAGCCTGGACACCACACTTTCCTTTTACTCACCAGCAAAGTTTCAACTGCTAAATGTGTCTTTGATTTTGCTAGTTTTCAGAAATAGCACGGAGATCCTCTGGGTGCCAGGCAGGTTGTATGGTCTGATCTGGCACTTGCACATTTTTCAAGTACTGGTTAGGCTACAAAAGTCATATGTCAACATCAGTGGAACTTTTCTGGGCCTTCAATAATCAGTCTTGCTATTTAAAATATAAATATAAAATGGATTGCCAGTATAAAAATCTACCAACTCCCATTATTATGAATAAATTTCACCTTGTTTACCCATTTGAACTCACTGGAATTTGTAGATTTCAGTAATTCTGATATGTACACTTCCTTTGAACATTATCTATTTCATGAACACCTCAGGAGCCACCTTGATCCAGTTTATGAAGATGGCTCTATTGTTTTCCACTCTTTAAAACTTAATTGAAATATATAGAGTATATGTTTTACCATCTGCATTCAGCTTCAGCAGGCATTCTTGATTTAATGACCTTGACTACAATAATTCTTTTACATTAGTGAGACTTAGTGACCTCAAGTGGCTGCGTTCTTAATTCTCCTGCCTGATTGTTAGGATTAGCTGTTCTACAAGCATCACTGGCAAAATAGCAAAGCTGAAATGAACAGGAAAAAAAACAAAATTACAGAAGTCAATGAATGGATATGTACATCCAAAAAGCAAAGCAAAGATATTTACTTCAGAAAACAAAAATATTTGGATTGTTAAAAAGTATGATTTTTTTAAAAAAATGCTGATCTTGATGATCCATTGTTTGTTTTTGCAGTGTTAATGGTAAAATGGGGTGGGTGAAATAGTGTTGTCTAATATTCAGAGTTAGCATTGAGAATTTTACAGTATTTTTTTTCTCACAAGTTCGTCTTTTATGCAATTGCTAAATTTGCTGTGATGCTCAGTGGCTCAGGTTAAAAACAATTGAAAAGCCAGTACTTCTGGTAATTAATTTCTTTGCCAGTGGTACTTAATAAGAACTAATGCATACATTTAATTAGAGGTTTCAAGAAGCAGTAATATCTAGGGTATAATGTGTCTTTTGCACTTTTAGCCCTAAGCAGAACCCTGAACCATTCATTTAATCATATGAATAGTTTATGAACTAGAGACCCATTTTAAACACATACAAGGGCTCGTATGAGCAAACTGGAATTGTTCATTTCTCCATTCTCTCTTACACTGCCTCAGAGAGTACTTGTTTCGTATATTTTTTTTTCAAAAAGGTCATATAAACTACCACTGTTACAACTTCTTGCACATCCATAAGATTCATTGGGATCATGGTCTAAGTGTGATGTTCTTATGCCGAAATATAGTACTCCAATTTCCAGCTACATCTATCAAATCCATCTACACTGAACTTACTTATATGCAATTTCTCCAGTCATATTGTATTCCTCTTATATAATGTAGTACTTGGATTAAAATAAAAGAAACCACATTATTTCTACAAGACACCAACCTGCATAATCTCAGGAACAGAGACAGGTCATTCAATCTGTCTTGGAACAGGTAGATAGTGGTTTGTTTAAAGAAATAGGGACATGTATAGTGCTATGTTATGGATTTGGGGATAAACATTGGCACTCACTATGGAAAGTCTTGACAATATGTACTTTACACAGTGTTTGTTCATGTAGCAATTTTGCTTTTTGCTCTTTTTCAAATTTGGAAAAGCCCTTTTTGGTACTTGATTTTTTTCCCCTGATAAAAATGTATGGTGGTTCAGTTTTTTGTTTTGGTTTTGTTTTAAATTTTATGTACCTTAAATTTACAGTTAATGGGGAATAAAAAAACTAAAGTGGTAGTGCAAATTGTGGCAAAGTTTATTTTAGGTTTATTTATTTATTGTTTGCATTTACAGGTTATGTGTGATTATAGCCAAGTATTTGAATATATGGTCAACTATTTGTTTCATATTTTTATTTTGTTCACATTAATTCTTAAATCAGTGATTTATGGTTTGGGATATTTGAATATGTTTCTGAGGTAAATTTACATAGTCTTCTTTTGCCCTTAAAGAGAATTGCAGTTGGAAGCACAATTCTTTTCATTTCTTGAAACTCCCTATTTGCTTAGTGTATAGTCAAAATTAACTGTAGATTAGATTGTCGGGGACTTTAATAGTAAAAGTTAGTCTTGTTCAAAAAAACAAAACTGAAGATCTTACTCCAAGGATAGGATTGTTTTCAAACACTACAATGGAAATTTGTTAAATTTTTAAATTTTGTTTAAAAAAATCAACATTTTTTTAAAAAAAGAATAATGGTTCTTTTAGGATTGATTAGGCAGATATTAAATTCAACATTAAGAATCAGGAGCCACCATTAGTTTCTGGGTTGCTATCTTTGCCTTTTCTTTATACCTGAGCCATCAGTCCTTCTCTTCAAACCCACATTTTTCTCTACCTTCCTAGAAGTTTTAGGAATGTCGCACTACCTGCAACACCTCTTGCTTCTTCATTGCTGAAGTCAAGAAAAATATTCTGTGTCATCAAAAAGACCTTGTTGCTGTTGTACTTAGGCCAACACACATACTTTTAGTGGCTATATTTCTTTGCCAATTGTAGATGTCTTCACTACCAACAGTGCCTCCTTTCCATTCTATGTTTTCATTGGTCTAGCAATCTTCCATTATTTCATGGGGGAGGCAATGGCAGTTAACTAATGCTATGGAAATGCTGGGGGAGGGCTTCTCTTCCTTTGGGATATTAACACCCTCACAAAACTAAAACAATATAAATAAATTTCAGTGAAAATTAGGGAAAACAGTATTTTACAGATGATTCTTAATGTCAAGAAAACTTAACACGATAAATTCTACTATAAGCCCCATATGTTGGAGAAAATGTAAAGAAATATATAAAGGTCATGTGAAGTTGCTCAATCTTTAAATTGAATTTCTTGTTCCAATGGGATAGATCACAATCCAGGCACTTGATTTTATTTTAGTTGGCCTTACAAAGGTGTTTTGTTTTTGTTTTTTGAAAATGCAAAAGCCACATTGGAATACAAAGAATCAGTTGTTTTTTTAATTGTCATAAATGGACAGATAGCAGTAAGTTTCTGGAAAAGAAGAAAGGATTTTATATTTCTACATATAACAAATATGCAGAATTACTTTAATGATAACAAATGATTTTTAATTCACCTCATCAATAATCTGACTTTACTTTAAAAGAAAATTAAAAATTTGAAGCACTGCCATTTTGCTGGCACCATAGTTTTTAAGCCTATTTTTTCTAATTTAATATGTTTTCAACAACATGTCTTGATACAAATAACTCCTGTTAACTTAGAATATAATTTAAAGAGCTCTCCAGAGCAAATAGCACAAGCAACTTGTGAGTTCAACAGAAAACTGAAACACTAAAAATAAAAGAATGGGTCATTTAAAGTCTTCTTTGATTTTCCACATGATTTAGTAATCTGCCTACAATGATGAAAGGATTACATTTAACATATTGCAGCCTTTTGTAAGACAGGTAACAATTTGTAGGGAAAAAACCTATTTCCAGGCATTTTTAGGGGGACAATATTCTCCATATCCCTTTGTCCCAGCTGTTTCCACCTCTACTCCAAGCTAGCAAACTGTATAGCGTTTGAGTTTGGGGTGACTAATTATAAAGAAACATGAGTCTATTAAGTGTGTTTTGCCACTTTTCAATCCCGTTCATCTATTGCTCTCCTACCTTTTCTGTTTTTTTATTTGAATGTGAGCAAGTCTACTACATGTATATAGTTAGATCCATCGGCCATGACATTGCCCCAGAGTGCAAATTGTCCACCTGCTCTTGCTGGAACCATTTAACCTGAAACTGGGATCATATTTTGACTGCCCTCACTACAAGAAGTAAAGTGAGTCTTATCTGACTTCAAATAAAGCAAAGTTGTAATGCTTTCTACAAACCCTCAACTCTTGAGATAAAGTAACATTTGCATTTTTTAAAGTGAAAGCCACATCATCTAGAAATAGTTTGCAAAGAAGAACAGTACTGTAGCATCAATAATTGCAACATATGGAAACATCTATAAATATACATAGAATATAATTTTCTCTAAGAATATACTGATATTAATTTTAATGGCGTATGCTAGGAATGTGCACTCCTTTGTATATCTCACATCTAAGCACTGCCTTCTTGAAATTGATTTTGGTTTTCCTCTTATCAAAAGATTTGCTTCTCACAAAGCCACAACTATTGTTTTTATTTTTATTCTTTTTAATATGAATTCCAGCATGTAACTTTGGTATTCGTGTTGGTATGTAAAACATGTTCTGTCATTTTATGACATAGCCCAATTCATGTTGTTTAACTTTTGAAAAACTGCTTCATGAAGAAAACAGTTGTATGTTAATCATATTGTAGTTTCTATATGAGTAATGCAACATCATATGTGTCACCAAATATACTATGATGTTTGTTTTTTATTTTTTTAAAAAACAGATGGTCGAGTTTTGAAATTCCAGACACTAAGCATTCGGGCCTATTTTGCTTTAAAATAAAAATGCAATAAAAATTGCAATAAAGCACATTTAAATGTAATGTTTTAGAAGGATGTACTGACCGCTGTTTCTAATAAATTGAGAAATACAGCCTAGTTGGTATGATGTGATCATACAACTATGTTGGCTTTCTTTTTAAAATGTAATATTAGGTATAAAAAATTAGAAACAATCAAAATTATCAGCAAAATTATAAGTGAGGATGAGGAAATGCTTGACTCTGATGAAAGAAAGCTGACAAAATTTTATTTATTCTGATTCGAACACACTTCCAAATATTTTGATCTGCAAAATAGAAAAATAGATAAAGCCAAGGTACATAATAATCCAGCATTTTGTTTCTTTAAAAAATCAGAAGGCTCTTTATTGCTGTTGCTAGTTGAGAAGTCATGTCTGACCCATCGCGACTCCAGCCTTCCTGTCCTCCACCATTCTCTGGAGTCCACCTAAGCTCACGCCTACTGCTTCAGTGACTCCATCCAGACATCTCATTCTTATCTCATTCTCTTATCTCTAGGGTCCTCACAAATAAGAGGGGGAAATATGCCTCACTCCACTGTTTTTTTAGAACTGGTAACCATCAAATACTGACCTCAAATGTAAAGCAAAACTGCATCTTTAAGGCCAAAAGCCCTTGATAAGTTTGTTCTCCATGAATTTATCCAGTTCTATTTTAAGACCGCCTCTTATGGCAATGAAAACCACAGGTGGTAAGGTCAGTGTGACAAATAATTTCTTTTATCTGTTCTAAATCTTTCAGTCAATTTCATTAGATGATACCTGGTCCCAATGTTTTGAGAGGGAGAAAATACTTCTTCCTCTGTACCATGTCAGGGATGATTATACATCTTGAATGTGTCTTTCTTCACTCACCTTTTTTGCAAACAAAATGGTCCCAAATACTACACAGTGTAATTGTTTGATCTCCCTGATTGTTGTGGTAGGTAGTTTCATTTTTTCTAGCTCTGATATGCCATTTTCCAATTCAACAAACAGAACTGCACAATACTCCAGATGCAGGTCTATCATAGATTTATAATAATATATTATAGTGTTGCTATTTTTATTTATATTCCTTTTCCTAATGAACTTAAGATGGAATTTGAGCTTTTTTTCCTAGCAATCTGCTTCACATTTTAACTGAGCAATCTATTTTGATACTAAAATATTTTTTTTATTTATTTACATCCTGCCATTATTATTACAAGTAACTCAAGACAATGAACATATGCAATATACCTCCTATCTGCCTCACAACAACACCACTGTGAAGTGCATTGGAGTGAGAGTGATTGTCCCAAGATTTTTCCTGGGTAGATACAAACAGATTAAATCCCATTAGTTCATATAAAAAGTTAAGAGATTATTCCCAATCTGTGCTGTTATACACTGAAATTTAACCAAATCTTCTGTTTTCTTAACCAGTTCATTTTGGATCTCTTTACATTTTTTTTGTCTTACCATCTTGAACAATCTGGTATTATTCATAAACATGGACATCTTGCTGTTTATCCCTTATTTCAAGATAATTTATGAACTAAAAAAGCACCAATCCCAACAGATTCCTAATTATCTCATGACTTAAGTTCACTCAAGAGCCACCGTGAAGAATTTTGTAAAGTTTTTGAATATCCAAGAATACAAGGTCACCTTCATCCATACCTTCTCTTCATGTCCTTTAAAATTCCAGAAGATTGGGGAAATATAATTTGTTTGCAGAATCCATACAGATTTTCCTTCTTTTTTATTTATGGGTGGTTTTCTTTGATGATTTGCCTGTTACAAACATTAAGCCAACTGGTTTATAATTACTTGAATCTATTGCTAGATTCTTTAGAAGTGGTGCCACATTCACTTTCCAGGCCTTTAGTATAATACACAATCTGAGGGAGAGATTAGTTTTTGCTAGTTCAGCAATTTCACATTTGAGCCCTTTTCAGAACATCAGGTAGATGTTCTCTGGGTATGTGCAACCACATCCACGTTATGGGTCATCTACAGTCCACAAACCAGCACTGCCACAGTGCAAATAGTCAAAACCTCCAACTCTCCAGGAAATGTCGCCCTCTTTTTATCCTGTGTTTTGGGGAGAGTATTTGTTTGTGGCAACCGTTTTCTCATTGGAGAGATCAGCCATGCCATCTGCTTCTGAGCTACTGTTTTCTTCAGTCCACTGGGGTTAAAGCCCTCAAATGCCATTTAGCTTGTATATTAAACAAAACGTTTATTGTCATCCAACTCTCTTAAGTTAAAAAAAGGTTTCCCTCGCACATATGTGCTAGTCATTTCCGACTCTAGGGGCCAGTGCTCATCTCCGTTTCAAAGCCGAAGAGCCAGCGCTGTCCCAAGTTACCTTGGGCCAAATTATATTACATCTGGATAAAGGCACCGGCTGCATAGAAGGACCATTTCGAAATTAGTTTCTTATCATTCTGTAAAGGAAACGGGAAAGAGTTGTATGGTCATTCACAAAACAGACATCAGTCTGACATAAGAAGAGGGAACATGCTGTATTTGTTAGTTCAGATCTGAAAAAAGTGTTTATGAGATCCAGACTCACAAGCATGTTGACAGGGCCCTGCTGAAGACACTTTAAATCTGCAGATAGTGAGGCCAAATTACAAGTAGGTTTTAAACTGTGCTGTGAAAAAAATATCAGCTGGAAAAGCCACTATGGAGTGGCAATTTGATAATAATTCCACCCATCAAGTTTTCCTGAACTGAAATAACCATTTATTTACAGCACCTATGACACAGAGAGGCTCTACGCACTGTTTACTTGTCCAATCTATACTATACTTGTTCACACTAAACTGGGTCAAGACAGGACTTAGCAAGTAAACTTAAAGTTTACCCCAGTCAATGGGAAAAATAAAAGGAGTTTTGGCCTAAACTACATCCTCTTTTCAAGTCCCTCCTCTCTACAGGTTAAGCATGAACCCTTTCTTTTGATCATGAAACTCTGTCAAAATACTTGAGTACTTCTGCAAAACTGGGGACACGCAAGCGGAAGAAAAGGGCGAGATGGAATAAATAAGGCTGGAATAACATACATCCGCCTCCCCAATGCTGACTTTGAAGATGTCAGTTCACACCAGGCTCCATCTTAAATATTTTCCTGAATAATCAGAAAGTGATTCACTTAGCGCTTCTTTTAAGACTGGGTCTCCTCTTTCTTGACTGCATGCATCATCTTGCCTTTGGCGTGAGCCAATTGCCTTGTGGTATGGCTGACTTTGATTAGCCATTATGTGAGCACAGACATTGAGAACTACATGTACATATTTCAATATTCCCTTTCCCCCCCCTCCGACCCTTTGGTTGGCATTTTGTTTAATCCTGTTTCCCATCGCTCAGTCAGCGAAACTATAAATCTGACAATGCAGGCATTGTCACCTACTTGAGGATCTATACCACAAATGCAATTTGGGACTTTTTCATAAAACACACAGTCAGGTTTAGGGTTATTTTAGACTTAGTAGACTTAGTATGTTTATTGGTGCTTGCCTCTTGTATTCCTCTAACATATTTGGCTACATCCTAGCACAACTCCTGTACTGCAAAAAAGAGAAATATCTTACTGTTCTACAGCAATAGGTCAAGATAAGCAGAAAGACCAATCACTTGTTCCCCCTTCGAAAGAGTCCCCCCCCCCCAACTTGCTTCCCTTCTAACTCTGCACATTAAATTTACAGGGAACAATGTCCTTGAATAGCTTCAAGAAGGACTTTAATTTATACTGAAGCTTTAGTCATGCTTTTAAATAAAGTAAAGATGTAGTCTAGGTTACCAGCCTATAGCACATAAAGAAGTCTCTGTGAGTAATGATATTATTGGTCAGTTTGGGCACATTTTGGCCGGTATGCCATAAACACAAACAAAGTCCAGTGACAGTTTTATTCCAAGTATTCTTACCCTATTCTATGTAAGTTAGGGCATCTAATCTAAATACCCCTTTGCAAATAAACATGTTGTTGCTCACATCCCATCAATTGCTCGCAAGCAAAGGCTGACATTTAATTTGACTGAGGGAGGGCTGAACAGAAGATCTCCAGGTTCTTGCTATGATTTTATGATTGCATGAAAATGAAGAATAATTTTGATGCAAATAAATGTTTTTGAAATAAAGACGGGTTAGCAAGGAGCCCACCAGAAGAACAAATGGGAAAAATAATACAGTAAATGGATTTGGAATGAGATGAAGTGAGAGAACACTGGCAGGAATATTACCCTTCAAAAAGACCTGGACTTTTTGTCGGAATGGTCAAAAAACTGGCAACTCCAAATTTCAACCAACAAATGCT
>JANHFP010009153.1:0-10369 GCA_032468135.1 Calamaria suluensis
GCCTTGACTATGCACACTTTTGTTGGCAGGGTGATGTCTCTGCTTTTTAAAATGCTGTCTAGATTTGCCATAGCTTTCCTCCCCAGGAGCAAGTGTCTTTTAATTTCTTGGCAGTAGTCACCATCTGCAGTGATCTTGGAGCCCAGGAATATAAAATCTGTCACTGCCTCCATTTCTTCTCCATCTATTTGCCAGGAATTTAGGAATGCTTCCCTGTGTTGTGTTCATTGTGAGGTTCAAAACACTTGTGTCTTGATACCTTGTGAATTCTGTACTCTTTGTTTCTTTTTTCACATACCTTAATCACAGTTTCATGTTTCTATTTCTTACATACATGAGCATACAAAGCATATAATTTTCCCATTAGCAATCTCCCCACCATTAGAATATTTATGTTCAAATATATTGCTGTTATTTAGCTTTTAATGATGCTTGCTTCTATTTCTAATGCTCTTTTTCTTGAAATGACATGCATGATCATCCAGTTTAAAACTGTTGAACTCTTTCCATCCCAATAAAAATCTGCAAAGGCTCTATCCTTGAGATCTTTAATTCTGGCAATCTTTTATCTTTACTGTCAAGTAAAGTTGTTAATTTCCCTTTGAGCTTAAATTGTTGATTAAAGTAAAAAGAGCAATGGTGCTCTACTTAGCTCCTCCCCTTTACTCCCCCAGTACTAAATTCCAGCTGTAGCTATAACTTTGTCCTTACAGATAGTCTTCAATTTACAACTATTAAGACTTTTAAACTCACTTTGAAAACAGTAAAGAAAACTGGCAGAAATAGCTTTAAAGAAACATTTAACTGATTTATCTTGTTAAATTACAGAACAGCCTCTGAAAATTGTGTCCCTTTAAATCCTTCACATATGCACTCCTAGTCTTTGAAGGGAGGGGTATGTGACTCTGTTTCCCACTATCTCGGTTCAGCTGAGAATATTTGGCACAATCACCACCTTGAGTGAAGCCAATAATGGAATGACATCTCCCATTTGCACCACTTTGATAATTTCACCTGTGGAGTTTCACTTATTCTCTTCTTTGTCCAAGTGGGTTAAGGAATGAAGCATGAAACTCCAGGATGAACAACTGCCAGCAAACAAAGTACACCATGAATTCTGAATGATAGAAATCACAGTGAATAAGCCCAAGAGACTTGGGGATACATAAAAGATACCAAGTCAATTATGGGAAGATGCAAAGCCATTACAGATGCAAAGCATTGGGAGAAGGGGGAAACATAAAAAAAGATTTGGAATAACTCCACTTTCAATACATTAAGTGTACGTTGGGAAGGAAAACTCCTTGGGTAAAATATTTTATTAAGTTAGCTTACTAGCAGTAAAGTAAAGTTTATTCTCAAGATTTTATTATGTTATCTTATTAGCAATAAAAATCTCTATGGTTCTTGGTTTGAAAGTTTTCATCTTCTCTCCATTTTTCTCCTCTGTGCCATCAACAACACATACATATTTTTCTCCTTTTTTCCCAACTTGGGTCTTTTGTTCAATTACCTATTCCATTTCACTTGGAGAACACCTTTTGGAGGAATCAGAGTTCCTTCAGATGTCATTGGACCACAGCTTTCCTCATCCTAGATCAATGACCCTATTTGCTGAGCCCAGGTAGGTACTATATTCTAAAAACATGTGGAAGGAAAACCTTTTGGCCATTGTTGCCCAATTTTGTCAAAAATGATCTGCTACAGAAACTAGAATGCAACAGTCCTGCTTTTGTGCTCAAATTATAAGTTAAATTCACCAAAGCTACAAAGCATCAAAGTAGTAGATGCCCCTCCCACACACACATTTGTTCATAAGAAAAAATGCATAACAGTCGGGTGGGAACCAAGATAAAGAGCTCCCACATCACTGATTTCCATTACTTCTGAATTGGCCATGGATTCCCACCTCCATCTTCTCTGTTATTTATTTTGGTTGATAGCAGTTCTTTTGTCTCTTCCTCAGAGACCTTTTTCAGCACTTCTACCTAATAACCCTTATTAAACTAAACCACAGCGCTTTCATATAAAAGTGCATATTTTCCTAGCGAGCAAATTGGGACATTGTTTTAATGTAGGTGAAAAGTAAAAACATAGAATCCATCTCAAAGCACTCAGGGCACCAAAGTACATAGCTGGAATATTACCCTCTGAAACTTTCACACTAAGTCTAGTAATGAAGTTAAATTGGAACTCTGTTGCTATGAAAGAAAGAAAGATGAGAATAGTTGCCTTTTATACCTGGTGGCCCTCTGGAAAAGCCTAACATTTGAGGGCACGGAGTTCTAGCTATGGAATGAATACAGTGCCAAATTCTGTAGTCACCTTGTTCTGTGGAAAAGTTATATAAAATCGGGAAGACATTAGCACTTGTTTATTTTCAGTATTTCCCCAACACTTCATCTAATCTGCTTATTCAAATTTTAATAAAGGAATTTAATGAATGTATTATATTGGAATAACCGTGCTATGCACAAGTGTTTGTTTATTTGGAAGGTTAATAAGAACTTTGGTCTATTTTCCCCACAAAGCAGTTGAAATTGCTTTTCAACCCTGCAGTCGACACAGCAAATTAAAAAAAAATATAGTGTTAATCAGAAAGCTCTGGCATCCTTCAGAGTTGATTTTGCACTTTCTTAACAGTTTCTTCCAAAATGTTCCAGTTTTCACGGGCCTCCTTGGTATGCATAACAAGACAAGGCATCAAAGCTCCTGCCATAGTTTAAGTGTATTTACAAAGCATTTAAACCCATTTTTTGGCAACAAAGCTTTGAAAATTGGCATTTCCCTAAGCTTCCCCTTGGAAGTAGGCATTTACACAGATATTTTGGCAGCACTGAGAACTGATAATCTCAAACAGAAGTTCATGAGACAGATTTCCTAATATTTCCTCACATTATGTTTTTTTCTGTCTGTGATTTATTTGTTTGTTTTGTTCATATAGCTGCCCATTTCACTGGATGAAAAACAACACTGGATGTAAGCATGTCTCAAAAATCAACCTGGGTTACCTTTAAATAATTGTTTCCTAGCAGCAAAAATTGTTCTGCTGGCACTTTCAGTTTGATTTGAGTAGGTCCACACAAGATATCACCAAGACAAAAAAAATGCAATTACTATCTTCATATAATGTGATATGTTCCCCAAAGGAACATAAAAGGTCACGGTGAGACAATAGTTACATTCTCACAATATTCTATAAGGCTATCCAACCCCATTTAGTTTTATTTGAAATGCTATGAACACAGATCCACTAAATTATACTCCCAAAAGAAATTCCACTTTTCCATACTATCATCCCCAGAAACAAAGTCACACTGAAACCCCATGGCATTTCTGGAATCCCTCCAGAAGTTTCATTGTGATTGAAAAGTTGGAAGTTGTAGTCCCAAAGCCCAAGAATCCTTGTGGCTTTTTCAGAAATTACTCTGTGCTTAAGATGAAGCCCTTGTAAGTCAGAGCCATAGATTTTCAAGTTCATTTTCTGGAATAAGAAAGCCAATACAGTAACGTTGACAAATGTCATCTATTTCTAATTGGCACCAATTGCCCAGGAGCCATAATCTTATCTGTGCTGAGTACACTGTTCATCCAAATCAACATCAGCAAAGGTGGCCTTGCCCTCATCAGGGTAACAAAGAGCAACCACTTTAGAGTGGGAAGGAAAGCAAGAATAAAGTAACCTTGATTAGCTGAAGTATTGATTCTTAAAATTCCTAAAATGACTGCAGCTGAAAGCTCTAGGAGACAAAATATAATGTTGCATTTTCATCCTATTTACTCTCTATTCATCAGGAAGTGATCATTTATTCTTCTAAAAATCTATTCAAGGAAATCTAGAGATAAACAAAGTGATCTGTATACATCATCTAGGAGATGCTTCCTTTGCCTTGTCTTATGTCCATTCATGTATACAAAAGGAAATGGGTGGAGACAGTGTGTATTTGGCAGTGATGGTCAATTCCTACTTGCGGTACCACTGGATATGGCCCACTCATTTGGGAGGGGGGGCTGCTAAACCAATCATGGACCCCAATTGTTAGAGTGGGTGATCAAATGAGGAAGTGACTCATTCAGCAGCTCTTTATTTCAGGTCATGGTGACTCCAGCTCACCTGTGTTGCACAGTACCTCCTTATATAGGGGGTTGTTTGCAGCAGGAACTAGGGCATAACCGAATGTGTATTTTTCACCAGATACCCAAATCCGGATATTTAGGTCCCTATTTGCGGATTCCGGATCCGGATCCGGATGTTGTATGTATAATGCATTTGTCTCTCTGTGTGCCTCTCCGCGGCCTGATCCTGGCCAGCTTTGGGGCGCAGGTGGTGCCGGCTCAATATTTGGAACTGGAACAAAAAATTGCCAGTTCCGAATATCAACAAATATCCCATTATTTGGCCAAACCGAATGGCCGAACCGAATATTTGTCTATGCCCTACTTCAGACCTCTTTTATGTTCAGCAAAGTGAAAAAAACTTTTCCATGGGTTGAATCAGGGGTGAAATGCTACCGGTTCAGACCAATAGTGGAGATCACTAGATGGTAATGCCCTCAAACCAATTTGTGGCCCTGCCATGCTTGCCTCTCTTCTGCGCTGCCTTCCTGGTGTCCCCATGGCCAGCTTGTTAAGGCAGGCAAGCAGAAGGCAATGCAGAAGGCAGGCAAGTCTTCTGTGGGAAAAGGAGATTGAAACCTAATTCCTTCCCCACAGCTCTGCCATGCTTACCTGCCTTCCGTGCTGCCTTTTTCTGCATCCCTCCCCTCCCCTCTTAGGATCGCCCCGCAGGGGAGATCTGCCTTTGCAGAAACCAGGCGGGAGGTTGGGAGGATTAGGGGGGCGGGGAATGCACAGCCCTCCAGGCTGGAGAGTGGGGCAAGAGAATGTTCCGAAATTAGCTTGAGCAGAATGACGTGAGTGAGTGACATGCATGACATCAACTTGGCCATGCTGCCAAGCCACGCCCAAGCCATTCCCACAGAACCGGTGGCAACAATTTTTAGATTTCACCCCTGGGTTGAATATATCAGACCAAAGGGAGATATATTAATAATCTCCCAAACAGAAATTGTCTGAACATAGGGATTGCAGCAAATATATCCCATCTTTTTAGATAAGCAATATTTACACATGCTAAGCAAATAAGTTACATTCTCTCCTCTAGCAACAAGCGGTAGGAATCATGTTAAGTATGTGATTGTGCCGTACAGCCCATCCTGTAGTTGGTTGACCGGCAGAAAACAATAGAATGAATAAAATAAATCTTAATTATCAGCTTTCCAACCTCTGATATTAGTACCAGGTGACCGACTACACAGGAAGTTGCACAGAACAAAGGAATTTTTAAAAAAGAATCCATCAATATGTCGAGAAATATGTTTCTACGATTCAAGCTTGTTTTTCATTCTGTGGGGGAAAAAAATAAACTATTCAGCCCTGCATGTTTTTTTGTGTGTTTTAAAAAAATATAACAAGCAAGTTAAAATTGATCAGACGGACGGATCTGATGGCAAAATTGATCGTACAGTCAACACTGACAGAAGTAATAAAGAGAAAAGAAGTAGGATTGTCAATCACATTATACAGGGATAACGAGGTATATGGCAACAGCTGTAAAGCTTGTCCACAGCTGCTACTTTCTGAAGTTTTCACAAGGTACATATTCTCTCCAGCATTTATAATAAAAGATGTTGGGGAAAAATGCATGGGTGAAAAATGTGTAATGTGCAATCAACCTGCATTTTATAACATGGGGGAGGTTAATGTGTAGAAAGTTAGCACCTTTCCCTCTTAGAAGAATGAGATATTTTAGGAAATGTTAAAAAAGCAGAATATTATATTTACCCTAAAGGAGGAACATGTTTCTACAGACAGAAACTCAGAGCTTCAGCTCCCTAGGTGCCCATTGAGAAGGATTGGGCCAGCCTATCTAAAAACTGGTTTTCCCAGTTGCAATGTATGGCTGCGAAAGTTGGAACATAAGAAAGGCTGACTGCCAAAGCATTGAGGCCTTTGAACTTTGGTGCTGGGGAAGATTCCTGCGAGTCCCTTGGACTGCAAGGCAATCAAACCGGTCAGTCCTAGAGGGGATCAACCCTGACTGCTCTTTGGAAGGCGAAATCCTGAAGATGAAACTCAAATACTTTGGCCACCTAACGAGAAGGAACGACTAACTGGAGAAGAGCCTGATTCTGGGAAAGATTGAGGGCAAAAGAAGAAGGGGATGACAGAGAACAAGGTGGCTGGATGGAGTCACTGAAACAGTAGGTGTGAGCTTAGATGGACTCTAGAGGATGGTGGAGGACAGAAAGGCCTGGAAGAATGTTGTCCATGGGGTCATGATGGGTCGGACATGACTTTGCAACTAACAACAACAATAATCTATAAAACAAAAGACCTTCAGCTCCAGGATGATGGGATTATCCTTCTAGGCAAAGCCATTCAGCCACAATAGAAACTGCACAAAAAATCCCCTTCATTGCATCACCCAGCAAGGTTCAACCAAATTTATCTCAACCTCAGCTATGATTCCTGCATAGCCCCCTGGGAGTCTGACAATACCAATAGACCAATAGAATACATTTCTTGCACAGGAATAGGAAGCTCAAGGGCAAGGCCCTCACTCTCCACTCCATGTGGTCAGCAGCCCAGGACCTCAAACCCATGTGGTCCTGTTCATCAATAAACCACCTTTCCAATCAGCCTCAATGTTTCCAATCTCTTTGTCCCCACTTGGAACGGAACCAGATGGATATTTCTTCCAACAAATGGAAGGTTAATTTTGAAAGAAAGAAAAACCTAACTTTTAGAAATGTGAATGAAACGACATAACAAAAGAGGTGTGTCTGCCCTCTACCCCCCCCCCCCCCAAAAAAAATCAGAAGTCTGGCAGATGTGTTGGGAGTACCATTTCCAGAATTCCCAGGTACTGTAATACTAAGCTGGAAGGGAAAAAAAAAACTAGAACAGATGTGTGATTTAAGAAGCACTCAAAACAGAAGGCAGTGCTAGAATTACAAATGTTATCCTTTTAGGCTGCAGTAATGTGGGAACTGAGCTTAATGCATGGTGATCGTTTGTACCTTTGGCCTCCATTTAAAAATCTTCTGAGACTTTTACCATAGAATTTAATGCCTTACATTTAAATTCTGTCAAAATCTTTTTCCTCCCCTGTATGAGTGAATGAGTGTGTGTGTGAGAGAGAGAGAGAGAAAGAGAGAGAGGGAGGGAAGGAGGGAGGGAGGGAGGGTGAGGGAGGGAGGGAAAGAGAGCATGCATGTGCATTTAAAGAAGTCAATGAAGAAATATATTGTGTGAGGCCAGAAGCAAAATAAATCAACCAGCTCATGCTTATTTCTGATTATTCTTGGCAGACTCCCATCATGGTAGGTGATGTTTTAGCCTGACTAAAACATGAAGATAAGGCAAGGTAAAAGAATTAAAAGGTGCATGGAATAGAGTGAGAGAGAAAAAGGGGAATGAAAATAAAAAAAAGTTTCTAAATAGATGTATTTATGTGGGTATACAATATAGATATTTATTGGCTCTTTTACCTTAAGTAGAAGTGTAAATATTATATATTTCTGAATCCTGTATTTTTTTTTTTTATAACATGTCATTTTGTCCAAATGACAGTAATCAGTTGGTGAGTTAATAAATAGTGAACAGATCTGAATACATGTAATTGTAAGTTTTAAAAAAAATTGCTTACGATTGCTTTAAACAACAATAATGCAATGAAACTTTACAACAACAATTAAACGCATGGAAGAGCTGACCAGTATTAAATATACATTGTCCAGTTTGAATTTGAAGGGCAAGAATATATTGTCGTTCAAATGCAGTAGTTTATAATTCCTATTGTTTCTAGCAAATTAAATGTAATCAGGTCTAGATGCTTGCAGTGAAGAAATCATATGAATGGATGGTGACCATTGTCACTTGAATTAGAGACTATAATACCTGTTTCAATCGGCTCAGAAAAAACATCCTTCATCTTCAGATTGTACAGCAACTACTATGATGCCATGACCCAGCACTTTTTAACACTTTTTTATAGTTAAAAATTGATTTTATTTTATTCTTTGTCTGAGACGGAAGAACATGTTGAAAATTCCCTGTGTAGACTAAAAAGATGGAAATGACTGGCGGTCTAATTTACATTACGCTATCACTCCCGACATACAATCTACATTATTCCTAGCTTTCATGGTTTCCATAAAAGAGTTCGTGCTTGTGGAAGAGGAGGCGAATGGTGACAGGTCTGTGACAGTACAATTACACAAATTTGACAACCTATCTGCTTGCATCCAGTGTCCAGAGGCACATGCAGTACATAATGCAAAAGTATTGCATAATTATGCATTTGTCAGCCTGTCACTCACGTCATTATGGTTAGGGTCCGATGCTTTAATTAAACTCTTTGAGGAAGTTGTGAAATAAGATAGGGCAGAAGAAATCGGTGAGCAATACATGTCGTGCATCCTAAAGTAATCCTCATGTTCAATGTTAGGTTAAGATTTAGCTGCCAGTTGGCTGAACATTGAGTCGAAAGAGAGGAGATCCAACTTGTCGTTTACCTCACAACATCTTAGACCAGCCGAGCTCAGAATTATTCAGGTGGAGAGATGTCAGGATAAACGCTGTTGCCACTTGCCAAAGAGTTGAGACAGCTTGGGCGGCCATCCGAGCAAAGCCTGTCACAACCATGAGAACTCTCATATTATCAGATACAAGCAGAGTAGACACTTTCTGAGAGACCAGCCAGTAGGGTTTTTCCCGCCCTCTCTGTTCCCCTATTTGGACTAAATAATTTATCCAAGCTGTTGAAAAGGTTGGGAAAGTCAGCCGTTCATGGAGAATAGTTTCGGTAGTTCTGTGCCATTATTCCAAGCGCAGAAGAGAATATTACAAGGAACCTTCAGATAATGTTGTGACCTAGGCATACTTAGTCAAGATACAATTAGTACAAAGCTAGTTTATTGTAACAGCTGAAAATTACTTCATTCCGAAGTGAGTCCAAATTAATTGCAAAACAAGTCCATTGGAAGAAATCCTTATCACAAGCCTTTACCTTATTTTACACCCTGCCAAAGGCCTTTCTTGGCAAAGCCCCACAAAGTTCAGAAATAAGAAACGCCAACTGGAAACAGATTTAGCAACATTGCTTTCCTACAAAGAGCTTTTGCTGCTCTTTTAAGCCTTATAGGAGGGACCAATCATCACCTGGCCTTACTCCCATGTCATCCTTTTTGCTTTAGCTGCTCTTGCCTTCTGGCAGCTCTGCACATGCATGCACTAGGAACAGGTTCGTCCTGTTCCTCTGCCTCTCTGCTGTCCGGCTCTTGAGGCTCTGGAGTTCGTGCATCCCTCCCAGATGGCCCTGGCCCCTTCTCTGCCTCTGATGCAGAGTCCTCATCTGGGCCTTCCCCAGGCTCCAGGCCCATGTTCCTCGCCAGCCTCCTCACTATCCGATTCTGCTGCTAGCTCCACAGGTTGCTGGTGGACCATAACAGATAATATGCTTCAAATACAATTCCTGTCAGTGAAAAAAAAAGTAGATTTCAAACAATGGTTGGACTCAATCACATAGCTTTTGCATAGTTGCATTTTAAAATTGTTCCTTCCAGTTGAAGGTACAGTATAATTATAAAACACAATCCAGGCCTTTATTCCAATAAGAAAAAAACAGTTCTAGCACGTCATTCACATATAAACAGATTTCTCTGATGGGAAAAGTAAGAAGGCTAATTAAGCTACATAGGAGAGACCTCTCAAAGCAGAAGAGAGGAAACATCTAAATATCTCTGCTGGGTTCTAGTTGGTAAGCAACATAAAAGTGCAAATCAGAAGAAAAAGTGATTAAAAAGTGTTAAAAGGGTGCTGATTTGGACAGACTGACAAAAGAAATAAAAGACAGAGGAGAATCAGATTATTACATTGTATGGAATATTTGGTATAAATGGTTGGAGGAAAGATATAAAAGTTAGGAAAGCATTAAGGGAAAAAGGGATGTTTGGGGGCAAGATTGGAGCAAGAAAGGAGAGTTAGACCTGGACTCTGGCTGGGTTGCTTTTGTGCCACGCCCTGGATCATCTCAAGTGTTTGAAAAACTCAATGCTTACAGGCAAGGTCCAGCCTGTGGGGTGCTTAGATCTGGCCCATGGGACCACCCTGGAAACACCTGGCCTGTGGTGTCTCTGCCAGTAAAAATTCAAAAACCAATGCAAAAAAAGTGCAAAAAACCAAACTACTAGCAAAAGTGGATCCCCCCAGCCTGACCCAGGCCACCACAGGTACCCCTGACATGAGTAATGTAGAGCTGGACACACCCACTGCCCCCTCCCCCCCCCCAAGGTCAAACACAATT
>JANHFP010009163.1:10141-26529 GCA_032468135.1 Calamaria suluensis
CCGTCCTTTGCGCAGGAACGGTTGTGTTCCGACGGACATACAACCAACCTCTCCTCCTATCTCCTTCAGGGAGAGCTGGTAATGAAAATTTGACTAAAAGTCACCCATTCCCTACCCAGAAAAGCAAGAAAGACATATCAGGGGAAAAAAAAACCCACTTCACTCCCCCCCTTCCTTTTGAGACAGAACAAAAACAATGGGTGGTCGAGTTGCGGCCTGGGGTGGGAGTGTTGTCAGAACGCAGATTCTTGGAATTCGTTTTCCCCAGGACTTTCCTAGAGAAAGTCGCCCTGAAACTCTTGGGATCGACTCCTTCCCTCTGACCCAGGGGTGAAATGCTCCCGGTTCAGCCAATCCGGTAGCGATGGTGGCGGGTGGTTCAGAAAACTGGTAGTAAAAATCCCTGGCCCCGCCCCCTCTGCGCGATTGTCGGAGGCTTTATTTTCATTTTAAAGGCATTTGTTTCTACCTAATCCAGCGGATACTTAGGTAGGGGGGAAAATGCTTAAAAAATGAAAAAATGGCCACGCCCACCCAGTCACATGATCCGCCCACCACCAAGCCATGTCCAATGAGCCAGTAGCAGCAAATTTAACATTTCACCCCCTGCTCTGAGCTGCAGGAGATCCGTTTGGTTGAAGGGATCGTCGCCGTTGAGCCACAAACATAAAAATATATAATCATAAAAATTGAAATGTCTATTAAATACAACTATGGCTCTAAAACCTGACATTTAAAATACTATTTAAAATTTACCTAAAAATCTTAAATATTTAAAACCCCTATTTCTTAATTAATTTTTTTTAATTATATGTTTATAATGAGTCGGGTGCGTTTCTTGTGTCTTGTTCCTCCGCGGCAGCCCCTGAGACCGACTCACCGAACCCCTAGGGTTCGATCAAACCCAGGTTAAGAACCACTGCTCCCAAAGGTTAGTATTTCTTCCACAGGGACAATCCCTATAAAACATCAACGTTCCACCTGCAACAGAAGAGCAAATAGGACAGTGATGGCTAACCTTTTTGCCATCGCGTTCCAAAAGTGGGGAGCGCCAGGGGGGTTTGCAGGTCCGCATGCCCGCACCCATAATTCAATCCTCCCTAGAAAGGCTCTGAAGCCTGGAGGGAGTGAAAAAACGGGCCTTCCCCACCCCCCAGGCCCTACAGAGGCTGGAAACAGCCTCTTTCCCAACTTCTGGTGTGTCTGGAAGGCCCGAAAATCAGCTGGCCAGCACCCGCATGCGCATCAGAGCTGAACTAGGGCAACGCTCACGTGCCCACTGATATGGTTCCGCGTGGCACCCGTGCCATAGGTTCGCCATCACGGAAATAGGCAGTCACAGAATTAACGCCATGGGGAGCGGTTATCTCTGTGCGGTAGTTTGTACATTTCAGCATAACATGTCTGTTCTCTCCTGTTTTTTTTAAAGAAGCATTAAGAGGAAGCAGAGTTTCAGCTTCTTGAAAACCTGGCAATTTCTGGATGGTGTTGATTGTTCTTTTTATTATTATTATTACGATCATCAACAACAACAACGTCGTTTGCTGCTCTGCCTATTTCTTAAGTAAGCTTTCTGGTTTCGGAAGCTATTTCTGCCGGGCAGACCAGACACTCATGTCCCAACATTTGATCGATCAAAATGATGAAAATAGCAATCGGCCAACACAAGAAATCCTCTCCGGGGAGGATCTCGTAAACCAGAGGTTCCCAAACTTGTCAGCTTTAAGACTTGTGGACTTCAACTCCCAGAATTCTCCAACCAGCAGAGCTGGTCCACAAGTCTTAAAGCTGACAAGTTTGGGAACCTCTGATGTAAACTAAGCCTACCAAATTGTCTCAGTGTACTTACTGAATGAAGAATGGCATCAGTTGCCACTTTGTGTGTGGTTTCTAAATAACCTCCCTTTGATTTCATTCTGCCTAGATTTCCGGAATAGTTGAATAATATGAAGAAAGTCAAGTTGTATGCATATCTTAATCGCAGAAATAAGAGATGACCCATTTGTGTCAGCCATATCCTCTTGTTCTCATCAGCATAAAATGCGAGAGTGGAGGAAGAATGGGAACTAATGATGTTTTTTCTCTCTTATCTCCTGATTGAGCACACTGGTCAGAACAGCGACACCTTCACTCATTTAACTGCCCATCACACTTAAATCTTTGCAATCGGCTCAAGGACATGATAGTAATAATGCCCATTCAAAGCTGCAATCTGCTTTTGTTGAACGTTACCCTTTGGTTTCTATATTGGGAATGGAATTCCTTGGACTGAATTAAACTTTTTGGGATGCTTTGCATGAAATTGGTTAGTTATTGTCAAAGGGAGGGGCAAAATGTCATGAAATAAAAAGATCTGGGTATCTCATTAAGGCATTACTGACTATAGTTGCGCAACATGCAATGTCATAAATCTTGGTATACAAATAACAACAGCTGGGTTCAAAGAACACACAAGCCAATACCAAACACATCTCATCACTATAATATGTGACATAGTCTGTATTCATGCTGGTGCCTCTAAGCAGTTTGAGATACTTAACTAGGTATCACCTGGCTTCAACTCAACCCAAAAAACTCAGTACACAATAAAGGCAAATTTTGCATAATTGGTGGCATAAAACGTCAAACAGCAAACAGTGCAACTGTACACAAGTTTACCCATGCAGGTAAATTGAATCTGCTATCTGAAATGTACACTTGCTTGAATATTCTATTTATGAAGAGGATTAAGGAAACCGGATAAATTAAGCACACTGAAAGTGAAACACTCCTGAGTGGTAGTAACAAGCTGGTGGTAGATGCAGCTCCTTCTTTACTATGACACATTGCTAAAGTGATGGCAACATCTAAACACATCTGTTTACTTACAAACTAATGTAAATCATCTGGAAACAGAAGGAAAGCATCTTGACAATTGCAAGTAAAAGACATTTTTCATTTAGCTGCATTCATAATGTTCTTTTCCAACAAATTACTTATCAATCTTTCTTCCACTTAATTAAGCTAAGCCGGTCAGACAAAGTTACTGCTATATTTCAAAGACTTCTTGCTGGTTGCCAGCTCCTTGACTTAATTTTTAAGATGGTTAATCAAGTCCTATCTCCTGTGAGAGTTTAATCCTGCTTGTCAAAACCTCTGATTTGTTCAGAGGTGATCCCCCCCCTCCTGCAAGTCAAGTGCTCACCTTGCCTAATAGACTTTTCCCTTCATATCTACCTCCATTTCCCTTTCTTTGAACAGGGAGAGACATGTAAAACACCTTGATCTAGGAGTTCAAAGGAGTGCGTCTTGAATTTGTAGCATAGAAGCTTTTCACTGGTGTCACTCTTTTAAGAAAGGATCTTTCATTTCTCGTGGAGAAAGCTTAAGACAAAAGCCTTTGTTCATGCAGTGATTTAATTTGCCTGTGCTCTTTTGGCTCCCTACCGTTTTGACAACAGAGTGCATTTCTCAGTAGCTGCCAATCTGTGTAGGTGGGCTGAATGTAATTATCCAGAAAGGAATTTGGCCAGGACGCTGGTTTGAACATTCTCCTTTTCACCAAATTTAAAAGGGGTTTGAATAAGATCAGCTTATGGCTCAAGTCTGTGGTTAATCAAACTACCAACACCATGTTGCAGGCTTGTTTGAGACAATGTCTCTTCCCACCTCCCCCCTGCAAAACCAGCTATATCTTGAATTACCGAAGCAACTTTCAACTTAAAAAGTTCAAGGCTCTTGACTCACCATCCATTTTATTCTACTTATAAAAGCTTGAGGTGTTCATACACCTAAAAGCTAGGTTTTCAGAAAATAGGGCAATTTTCCCCCCCTGAAGAACCATTCATTACATTTCTGGCATATGGGTTAACCACAATTGGTGAACTGACCATTTGTTTCAGTTCTTGAACAAAATACAGCAATTGAGTCTATAAATCTTACATAAGCATTTTAAACTCGGGGTTTGGAAAGAACTTTCTGTGGCTTTTGTGGAAGCATATATATAACATACAGAAGTCAAAGGAGGTGTAGTGGGTGTGGGTGTGTGAATCTGAAGTTTATGTAGTTTCAGTTTCTTTAAAATTTGGGGTCCTAAGGTTTCCAGTTAAAATTAATTGATAGTTGCTTCCTGAGTTCTTGGAACAAGTTGAAAAGAGTTTTGAAATGTCTGCTATTTTTCCAAATTTACACTGGTGTGAACATGGTGAGAGGCAGGAATTTCCCCCATAGTAGATATATATCTATAAATGTCACAAGGGCAGACAGCAAGTAGAGAAAGGCCTTTGTCTGAGGTGGAGAGCAGCTGCTCATCACTAGGACAAAAAGTAGGATGTGGTGTAAGGTGTACACACACACACACACACACATATACATACATATCTTATATTTTATAACCTATTTACTTATTTCGCACTTGTGCCTCTACCCAGGTATACCACTTGTTCCAGTTTTGATGATATTTTGATTCTCCCAATCCTTTTAAAAATAATGAAAATCTATCGTATTCTGCGCATTCATAATTTTTTTGAGTAATCCTTATGCCTGTCGGTAAATTTGAACATTTCCAATCCTGTGTGATCAATAATCTTGCTGCGGTAAGAGTATGTATAATAAGATAGAATGTGTCTTTGTTTATTTTGCCATCAGGAATCCCAAGTAGAAATAGTTCTGGTGTTTTTTTGATTGTTTGTCCAGTTATTTCTTCTAGCCAAATATGGATCTTTTTCCAGAATGATCTAACCCTCTACCACATGTGGAAATAAGTACCTTGTGTGAATCCACATCTCCAGCAGTTAGGTGGTGTATTTGCAAACATTTTGGCCAATCTCACTGGTGGTAAATGCCATCTGCAGAACATCTTGTAGAGGTTCTCCTTATAAGCAGACAGTTTAGGTTTTAATGTCCAAATTTCTTCCTTGTTTCAAAGAGAGTGTGATGTGGCAGAGCTGTGTAGTTAAAATCAGGCCTCCCGTCTCCATACACTGCTCTAGTGAGGAGTTGAGGCCCAAACTGAGAATATGATTCCATGAGATGTGTGCAAGTTGAGTTGTCACACTTGTCAGACCTCCCGAGTGTCTATTGGAAGAAGAAGCGGACCATCATTTCCATCCGTTTCTTTGTTATGCTTTTGGTTTTAATTATGGAACTAATTGGACTCTATTTCTTAATTTGTTCAGTTCCAGTTGTCTCACAGCAACTAACCTCCCAGTAGGTTGTAGAAATTAAACATACCAACACCCCCAGGACACAGTACTTTCTCACTGTGGCTAATTGAAGAGGAGAATGAAGCCTGGGGAAAAGAAGGTCACTCAGGATTAGGTTGATTCAAACAGTGTCCCCATTATAAAAATTAGCATCACCACAATGGAGAAAGGGCTCCTGTCCCTTTGTCCAGGGTTTTGTCTTATAAAATATTCAAAATCTCATGGCTGAATAGAAGAAGTAGCACCCCCCAAGTTTAGTTTAGGAAACAAATGCTTCTCCTCCTCCATTTTCACAATAGAAAGAAAACAGATCACATTTCATCGTAGACCTTCATCAATTTTCTTCACCTGCATGAAGCAAAAATTAGTAAGTGCATATTAATAAGTACCCTTCGGTTGAGTTCTATAAATAATGACTGCGTGGACACAATCATATAGTTTGCTTCACAACAGTATAGAGATAATTGGTTACAGCTTCCAGTCTAATCTATAGACCTGGCATTTGCTGGTGGTCTCCCATCCAAACAATGAATTCAATTTTGCTTAGCTTCAGAATTCATTTCAGATTAGCTAAATGCTGCCATGTACCACATCAACTTGCACATCAACTGGTGCAAGAAGCTCTCTCTCTCTCTCTCTCTCTCCCTCCCTCCCCCCTTCCCTCCCTCTCTCTCTCCCTCTCAATATGTTGCTATTCATCGGTGCTGGAATGTTAAACAAAATAGGTGAGAGTTTGTGCCCTCAAGGAGCATAGATTGATCTAATCAAGGGTTCCATCTCTCCTTTTTGAGAATTCCTCATCCTTATCCAACTAAATCTTTGTGATGCAAGCTAAATCTAACCCGTCTTCCACAATTAAGAGAAGCATGATGGGTCAGACATTAGCTTGACAACACTAGCTTGAAGCCAAGGCATTCAATTATCTGATGTATAGTATCCTGGGAAGATGCAAATAACAAAATTAGATTGGCATCAAATTTCCATCTCCTCTTCTTCTTTAATGGCCCACCTAGCACTTTCTCTCATAGAATGATCTTCCTGATGTGATCTCAAATCTTCCCTAAATTCTGATGGCCAAATGCCTTACACACTGAGCATCCCCTTTGTTCACATCCTCAGTGTCTGTTCTGAATCCCCTGAATCCGAATTTGCCCCAACTTCTTACATTGAATTTCCTTTTAGCAGGTTTCTACCCTAACTCTCACTTCCGGGGAAGAAAACCTTATTATCTTCTGCACTTTGATCTGCACTTTGATTAATTCCTCTACACTCAAGTGACAGCCAACTGAGGGGAAATATATTCATTTAGAACCAAGATCATTGCCCATGACTAGCTGGAGCTATTTCTGTGACAAATTGTGGACCATCATTGTTACCTTTCTGGTTAGTACCATTTCATCACAATTCATTTCCTTAATTGTCTTTAACAGGGTCTGCAATATCCCAGAGCAGATTGGAATATAAGGGGGGAGGGGTTATAGGGGAGGAGGATGAGAGGAGCAATTTTACAATATCCTACCACCCTACCTTCAGTTTTATTGATTATCTCCCATATAGAATTTCCCAGTTGAACTTTTCCATAATCTCTCATAAAGGACATTTTATAGGGTGCTGACCCAAGGTGGGGCTTCTACACCTGCAATATTTACTACCTTCACATTTTGAAAATGTAAAGTGTTCCAGAAAGAAATCTGCAGAAAGATACAATCTTTAGTACCATATAGAGACTTTGTCAGGTTCTTTTCACTGAGGGATCCATTGAAACATAAATTTGACTAGATGCAACTGAACTTTTGCATAGGACTATATATGTGAATCAAGCTCCAAGACAAACACATTGGCATTTAAGCAAGCAATTAGAAGAACATCTGCCTAGCTTCAGTAGAAAGGAGTATCCACAGAGAAGCCCGTTCTTCTATTATCTTTGCGGCAGGGGTGAAATGCTACTGGTTCGGACCAGTTCGGTAGAACTGGTAGCGGAGATTGGGGCTGGTTCACAGAAGCGGTAGCGATCACTGGCTGGCCACGCCCCCTAAACTGATCCACAACCCTGTCATGGTTGCCTGCCTTCTGAGCTGCCTTTTTCTGCAGCATTCCCCTCCCCTCTTTGAAATGGCCAAAGCTCAGGCCAGACAAGAGGAAGAAATGGCCAAAGCTCAAGCCAAGCTTGAGTTTCTAAAGCTTGAAAGAGAGGCAAGAGCCAAAGCCTTACAAGCAGAAGCTAACTCTGCTTCCCCTGACTTCAACTCCAGTCAGCTGGGGAAAGAGAATTCATACAAGCGTGTTAAGGCCTATGTGGAACAGCAAAAATCTGAACAGTTGAGACAAGGAGGAGAACAAGGGCCAACCAAAAGGCCAGGGGAATAGTCAGGTATTCGAGATAGGAACCAAGAAATGTTTAAAAACTTGGAGAGATATGCATTAATATGGACAGTAATTCTTTGACATGGTCCCTATTACAACTCTGGCAAATTTAAGATTTGGGTTGAGAAAGTTAACAGTGTGTTTCCAGGACCAAATGGTTTACATCCCAGGGTACTGAAGGAGCAGGCAGATGTGATCTTGGACTCACTGAATGATACCTTTCAGAGCTTCTGGACCAAAGAGGCACTGCCAGAGGAATGGGAAAGAGCCGATGTGGTTCCAATATTCAAAAGGGTCAAAAAGATCCAAGAAATACAGAACAATCATATTAGCCTGGGAAAATCCTGGAAAAGCAAAGCATTTGTGGGCATCTAGGAATCAAGAAGATGATTACTGGAAACCAACATTAAAAACAAACAAACACAGATTATGCCAGACAAGCTATATTGCCTTCTTTGATAAAGTAACTAAATTAGTGGATTCGGGAAATGCTGTGGATGTACAGTAGTCTATTTGGACATTTGACAAAGTAGATCAGAGCTAGGGCATAGCCAAAAACTGCTTCGGCCAATCGCTTCTGCGAAATAACGGGATATTCGTTGATATTCGTAACCAGCATTTTTTTGTGCTGGTTCCAAATATTGAGCCGGCACCACCTGCGCCCCAAAGTCAGCCAGGATCAGGCCTCAGAAAGGCATGCAGAGAGACAAATGCATTATACATACAACATCCAGATCTGGATTCGGAATCCACAAATAGTCACCTACAACATCCGCATTCGGTATCTGGTGGAAAATACACATTCGGTTATGCCCTAATCAGAGCCTAGTTCTTAGTTAAATAGAACAATGTGGAGTAGACAGTACCACCACCAGATGTATTAGCAATTGGCTGATCAACTGCGCTCAGCATATAGACCTGTACGGAGCTATGTTTACATGGAGGAAGGCATGTAGTGGGGTACCTCAAGGACTAATGCTCTTCAATATCTTCATAAATGATTTAGATGAGGGGATAGAAGGGGAACTCATCAAGACAAGAGCAAGCTGCAAATGCTTTGGAAGATAGACTCAAGATTCAGGAGGATCTTGGGAGATTTGAGCATTGGGCCCTATTCAACAAGATGCAGTTCTGTGGAGAGAAAAGTAAGGTCCTGCACCTAGGCAGGAAAAACAAAATGCATAGAAGTAGAATACTGTTAAGCCAAGGGGATTCTAGGTATCCTTGTGGATCACTGCTTAAATATGAGTCAGCGGTGTGCTGCAGCTACCAAAAATACTGCCTTGGTAAGACCAACCTTGGTGTACTGCATCCATTTCCAGTACCACAATACAGATAAAGTTACTGAGATCCTAGAAAGAACAACTAATGATGAACAGCTAAGGGAACTAGGTATGTTTAGCCTAATGAAGAAAAGGCTCAGGGGAGACACGATAGCAGTCTTCTAATGCTTGAAGAATTGGCACATGGAAGAAGGTGTTGATTCATTCTCCACAGCACCTAAAGGTAGGACAAGAAGCAATGGGTGGAAGCTCATCAACCTAGATAAAGGATTTTTTTTTCCTGACAGTAAGAACAATTAATCAATGGAATAACGTGCCTCCTGGAATTGTGGGTGTGCTATCACTGGAAGTTGGTCTAAAAGACCTTCAAGGTCCCTTCCAGCCCCATAATTCTATGTGGGAATTATTTTGGGAGTCAGGGGTGGGGAAGGGAAAAGAGAGACTGCCTAGGAAACAAGCAGATAAGAGAAGGCATAACCTACTGCTGCATAATGGGAAGAGAAAGAAACTCAAAAAGGAACTTCCCTAAATTATAAGGGAGATGGCAGAGATTTATACTATCAGACTTGACTGATTCTGTTAATGTAACCTTACAATAAAGTAGAATTAGCTCATCTGTTTGCATTTCCTGCCTGATCTACCTGGGAAAGCTGACAGAAGATGACTTCATCTTGGCCTATTCCCAGTATGAAAGAGCTCTTCAACCGCACTACCTGATAGTATCAGCAATACTGTGGCTCATCCATGACCAAGTGCCTATCACGTCTTCCGGGTTCAAGAGCCTCTTAAGAAGATGGGCACATTAATATAGGTACATACACCTGTATCTGAGTCATTTGTACCTGTATGATTTTTATTTAAACTTAAAAAAAAGAAGATTCAAAACTAATGCAAACTAAGATAAAGTAAGGAAGGAAAAAAAAGCAAAAGCAAAGACAAAGCAAAAAAGGATTAAAAAAAGAGAAAAGTTGAAGAAAAACAGAAAAAAAATGGATCCAGAGAATTGCTTCTGGTGTTCTCCACAATAGTTATAAACAGTGGTGGGATTCAGCCAGTTCGCACCACTTCAGGAGAATCGGTTGTTAACTTTCTGAGAAGTTTAGTGAACTGGTTGTTGGAAAAAATCATTAGGGCAGAGAACCGGTTGTTAAATTACTTGAATCCCACCACTGGTTATAAGCACATAATATTGATACAGTTTGTTCTTTTAAAGAAAAATATACAGTGTTTCTCCAAAAATAAGACCCTGTCGTATATTTTTTTGAACCCTGAAATAAGTGCTTGGCCTTATTGCCATGCGCTCAAAAGCCCAATTGGGCTTATTATCAGAGGATGTAGAGAAGATTAAGGTTCAGTATTGCAATCTTCTAGCTTTTAACTGTCCACCTAAAGCAGTGATGGCGAACCTATGGCACTGGTGCCACAGGTGGCACACGGAGCCATATCACTGGGCACGCGAGCGTTGCCCTAGTTCAGCACTGAAGAACATGTGGGCGCTGGCCAGCTGATTTTCGGGCCTTCCGAGCCCACCAGAAGTTGGGAAAGAGGCTGTTTCCAGCCTTTGGAGTGCCTGGGGGTGTTGAGAAGGCCTGTTTTTCACTCTTCCCAGGCTCCAGAGTCTTTCTAGGGAGGGTGGAACAAATTGAATTATGGGTGTGGGCACGCAGACACACAACACCCCCCAGGCACCCCCCACTTTTGGCACGTGATGGGAAAAAGGATAGCCATCACTGACCTAAATAATTCTTTAGAACATTTTAGAAGTACGGTACCTTAGAGAATGCCAATATAGGTAGTCCTCATTTAGTGACCGCGATGGACAGTGGTAATTCGGTTGTAAAGCAAAGTGTCCGCTAGATGCTTAAAACATACTTCAACTTTCCTTTGCTTCACAGACCTGGGAAGATCATAGATGCGAAGATTGGCTGCAAATTTATTTTTCCATCACCATGGTATCTGTGAAGGCCTGTTGTAGGAGGAGGTCGCTAAATGAGAATTCTCTGTACAACTGTCACTATTGGCAATTAGAAACTGACAATTAGAAACTCCCTGCCAGAATGCTTGTAAGAATAAAGCAACATCAGTCCTGAATCAACTTACATTAGTTGGCAATTTGTTTCCATGCTCAATTGTTCATGCTTGCATTAATTTTTAAAGTGCTGAAGTCCAAGCTCTTGCAGAGGCATCTTTCACGCGAACACATTATAACAGGAGTAATGAGTGGGATACAGAATTTGATTGATGGAAACCAAGTGCAAGACATTTTGGTGAAGCAAAACCATACTACTGCAAGCCTTTCTTGGAATACCTAATAACTCTTCTTTTTCTGGGGGCTGAAATCTTTTATTTTGAGATGTCTCAGGCAGCTGATTCTCCTGCTTTATAGGCTGATCAATTTTACATTACATTTAAGGCTGGTATAGATCAAAAGTCAGATATAGTTTTCAAACACGTTAATATAAGATTAAACAAACTATAATTAGCGAAGAGCTGTTTTATTTTTAAATAGCTACTCTACTCGAAGCATAAGATGAGAATATAAAATACTGTCCTATTTATCCATTTTCTTTATTGGAGGTGGAATGAAATCTTTTTTGAAAAAACAAAGTGTCACCACGAGGTGACAAACATACCTTACTGATTTATTAAGGACAAACATTCAACTTTGCCAAGTGTACAACAACAGCCTCACAAATGAATAAAAGATGTACAGTTTCTGCTTAATTGTGCAGCCACTCAGTTCAGATGTTTTTTTTGTTAATTAGATAAGCACAAATGTGTGTCCAGTCCCCCCCTTCCTTCCTTAGCACGTCAAAATCAAAGATTCTTCAGTAAATTCGTAACAATTTCCCCTTATATCCAAAGCAATAAATGTTAAACTAAACCTGATAAACTACTCTTTCCTTTTTGGATTTATTGGGGAGTTATTATTAATTAACTTAAGAAGCTTTCAAAATTAGCCCATTGAAAGGGAGGACTAAGTCTGGAGGAAGGCTCTTAATGATCTCATCCCTAAAGTGAAAGGCAAAGATGCTTTGACTGAAATTCCACTCCTGGTAACTAGGTGGCGCTTGTTCAGCAACTACATATTGGCAATCATTTGCCAATACAATAAATGAGTTTAAACTTGCTTGGAATAAACATATGTCCATCATCTGACAAAAATTAAACATAAACAATTAATAAAATATAAAAATAAGAAGTAAAAATAAGAAGTAAAGTAACAAAAGAAAACAAAAAGGCAAATAAATTCAAAGAACAAACTCAATGGAACACAAGATCATTTCTGCCATCAATTATCTACGTTTCCACAATGATTAACAAATGTTAATTAAAAAATTCATTTATCAACCATGTTATTTGGTGACCATTTCGCAGGAACCAATTGCAGTCACTAAACGAGGACTGTATAAGAATCTTGGTTATGTAGTTGCCTTGCTGCCTTGCTTGTATTTTATCTTGAGAGGTTGTTTCAACTTTTCACTGTAAGGCTATTTTGGTAGCCTCCCATCCAAGTAGCAGCCACGCCTAACCTAGCACTGCTTCCAAACTCAAAAAAAGACTGCCACAGAGCAGGATATTTGCTTTAGCTGAATTTCTTTGCTTTTTGCTCAGGGGAGGAATATTCTAAAACAAATTACAGCAAACAATACAACTTAATAGGACCTCGGAAGAAGGATGTAATTCGTCCGCAAATCTTTGCAACCTCTGATAATCTCACCATGCACCCCTTGTCTGTCGAAGGTCAATTCTTAATTTTGCACAGCAGCAACTACAGAAATTCTATGCCATTTTTTTTACTACTAACATGCCAGTCTACAGTTCTTGTTAGCATCCATGATGAGTACAACTGCTGGGAGGGATTGCCAAAAATATATAGATGGCCTCATACTGCTTTGCTGTTGTTGTTAGTTGCAAAGCCGTGCCCGACCCATCGCGACCCCATGGACAACGTTCCTCCAGGCCTTCCTGTCTTCCACCATTCTCTGGAGTCCACCCAAGCTCACGCCCACTGCTTCAGTGACTCCATCCAGCCACCTCATTCTCTGTCTTCCCCTTTCTTCTTTGGCCCTCAATCTTCCCCAGCATTACATTCTTCTCCAGTGAGTCCTTCCTTCTCAATAAGTGGCCAAAGTATTTGAGTTTCATCTTTGGGATACTCCTGCTATATTTCAAAAGTGCTTTATTTAAAAAGGCAGCTGAAGTGGCTTTTGAGGAAGAAGATGTTTTGCTTCTCATCTAAGAAGCTTCATCAGTTGTGACTGTATGGTGGGGGGATAGATCACAACTGATGACGTTTCTTAGATCAGAAGTGAGACATCTTTCTCAAAACAAAAAAGCAAAACAAAAACAGCCCAGTTGCATTTAAAATAAAAATAGAGCACTTTGGAAACAAGGATGACCTGGAGGACTGAGAAACTCCCTAGACATTAATTCCTGATACAGTTTCTGGCAGTACCAAAAGAACATAGTTAACACATAATAATGCATTTAATGCCTGGAACCTGGAAGGATAAAGAATACGGAAGTTACATAGGACTAAAAAGAAAAAAGAAAGCAAAGGCCTATTGGTTTCATTCATTTGTTTCTAAATCTTTCAACTTGTTTTTCATTACAAATAATCACAGTCACAAGGGCCTGAAAGGGCCATAGTTGGGGATAACAATGACAGCAATATAATAAGCATGATGGGGGGGGAGACTGACTGATAGTAAAGATCAGGCTAAGGCACTCTGAACTTGAAATCCATTCGAGACAAAGAATATTCTTTTCACAGAGTATAATCGTCTTAAGTATAAACCATGGAGAGTAAAGGCCAAGGACCTTCAAAAAGCACAATCAAGATACGCTATGCTAACAAAAAGAAAGAAAGAAAAAAAGAACAGCAAATGTCAAAATACTTTACTCACATTTTTAAACTATTATATAAATCAGCAGAAGTGGGAAAATAATCTGAGAAGCAATACCAAAAATGAGCCGTTCCCGGTAAGACTTTTCAGCAATACTATTGACCTGAAATACAATGTTCCAGGCAGCTGGATTTCATTCGTTCAAATTCCAAGGCAAGTGTCATTTTTTCTCGGTGGCCCCACCCAGTAAGGGCAGCCACCAAACCAACATGAAAACTACACAGTCCAGGACATTTTGTTGCTTCTGTACAGGCATCCACAGATAGTGGCTGCAACTGCAGGATCAAAGCCCCACTCCCTTGATATGTGTGCTTCATATGCACCACTTATAATAAAGGGGAGAGAACTGTGACCATGCAGTTGTGTCCCTCATCTTGTCTCTGTTCCCCCCTCCTGGCACCCCTGTGCCTGAGAGGTAACACCAAATGTTATCTTCACCCCCAGTCAAGGTCCATGGTATCTAAGGCTAACCAAGTTACGTTTGTGCCTGAGACCGAAAATCTCACAAGTCTTTGTTGGCCAAACAACACTAATGCAACAACAACAACAACAACAACAACAATAATAGACTAAGTTAATCACTGGCTGCCCTTTCAGGATATTCAAAACCATGCTTTCTTTCACACTAATTAATAGCAACATTGGTCCTCAAGATGGCAAGTGTTATTTTCTATCAAGCAAACATTTCACAGTTAATAAGGTACCTGCAAAGCTGCCCCAGTTCTTTACACCTGAGGTATTTTCTCGTCCAGTCCAACTCACCTGAATATGCCCAGTAAAGATCCCCAGATGCCTTCCGCCTCCGGATCTGCACCAAATTACCGTGTCGACTTTCATGCAGGGGGCCATCATAACCTTCAGTCAAAGCTGCGCAGGAGAAGAAGAGGAAAAGCAGAGGCAATTAGCCAAGTGACAATCCCATATTGAAAATTATATCGTTCAGCTATCATTAAATATGGTATACCATGTCCCCACTCCTCACCATCCAGTCAGAGCTGAAGAAGCTTCTGGAACAGGGCTGTCAAACTCCAGGCCCATGGGCTGGATGAGTCACAAGGTGACCACGCCCAACCCCCGATTTAACAAAGGGAAAAAATGTCCCGATACGTCATGTGACGCCGCCATGACGCCGCGGGTTTGACACTCCTGTTCTTGAATGAGAAGCGAAACTTCTTGAAAGAAAAAAAGAAAAGAAAAACAAGGAAGTCCAGTTGCCTCTTGAAAAAGCACCTTTGGGTCAACCATGATTTGCACATATGTGCTAGTTGTTTCTAACTCTAGGGGAACTAATTTCCATTTCAAAGCCAAAGAACCACCACTGTCCGAAGACGTCTCTCTGATCATGTGGCCGGCATGAATAAGGCATGGAACGCTGTTACCTTCCCACCAAAGGTGGTCCCTATTTTTCCTACTTCCATTTTTATGTGCTTTCGAAACTTCTAGGTTGGCAGAAGTTGGGACAAGTAACGGGAGCTCACCCCATTACACGGCACTAGGGATTCGAACCGCTGAACTGCCGACCTTCTGATCGACAAGCTCAGCCTTCTTACCCGGTGAGACACCACTTCCCATATGTGTGTGTGTGTGTGTATGTGTTTGTGTAGAGATACCTAGTTACCCAAATATATACCCAGGTTCAAATCCAATAAGGGGTATGTCTGGCTGATGAGAACTAATAAGTTTGAAATAGCTAAGTTTGAAATATATATTTCAAGTGTTTATTTTGCTGATATTTTAAATAATGGCATGCAGGGATAGCTATTTCAAACTCTCTACACACACACACATATGTAGCATTTTTTAAATTGGAATATATGTGTATATGTGTTAAAAATGCTACAAACAGTTTAAAATGGGTGAAATGCTCCCGGTTTGGACTGTTTCGGCCGATCCGGTAGCGATGGTGCCGGGTAGATTAAGAGAACCAATAGTAAATATCTCTGTCCTGTCCCTTCTGCCCGAACGTCAGAGGTTTTTACATTTTAAAGGGTTTTTTTTTCTACCTACGTTTTCACTGGATTAGGTAGAAAAAAATCCTTTTAAAATATAAGAAAAAAAGTCTCCTATGATCATGGTTGAGGCTACTGTCATCCTCTGAGGCTCCGTTTACATTTTAAAAGCATTTTTTTACTACTAATTATTATTCCCCAGAACTGGTAGTAAAATCTTTTAAAAAGGTTTTTTTAAAAAAAAAAGAAAAGAAAATTGACCACGCCTACCCAGTCACATGACCCGCCCGCCACCAAGCCACGCCTACAGAAACCGTAGCAACAAATTTTTACATTTCACCCCTGGTTTAAAACAGTAGAAAACCTTTATTGCTTTGAGAGAGAGAGAGAGGAGAGAAATGGTTAGAGGGAGAGAGAGAGAAATAAATACATATTATATATATATTTGAACTGTATGATATATATTTGAACTGTAAGCCACCCAGAATCACTGATTGAGATGGGCTACTACCAGGGGTGAAATGCTACCGGTTCGGACCAGTTTGGTAAAACCGGTAGCGTAGATTGGGGCCAGTTCACAGAACCAGTAGCGATCGCTGGTTAGCCACGCCCCTCAAACCGCTCCGCGCTTCCCTGCCATGCTTGCCTGCCTTCCGCGCTGCCTTTTCCTGCAGCCTTCCCCTCCCCTCTTTGGATCGC